>MU868967.1:0-18384 GCA_036418205.1 Ostertagia ostertagi | reverse complement strand
ATTAAGAAACCCAAAACTCATAAAACCGCTAAGCCTTTCGGGGTTCTAAATAATGGTGAATGTAAATAAATGATAAGCCTTAGCTCCTCACTTATGTAAATAGGCATATTTCATTTTCATTTTGAGACTGCAATCCTATTCACCGCTAAATTATCTGAATTCAAGAAGAATGCTGGATGTTTACAGTTGTGAGATAATATACCAGTTCAGCTCCAGACGTTATCACGCGTATTCTCGATGGACTTCAGCGAAACTGGGAAAGGTCTAACACATTCAATAGTGAGGTGGTTAATGGAGTATCTCATGCTGATATTCCATGGGTCCTCCAGTTTCGCTAAAGCCTGCCGTGTGATGCGCGCGATAGCGGGCGGAGCAAAACTGGTTCAGTTATAACTAATTAGTGATAATTAATTGGTGATAACGGGTCATTTTGTTTTTTGTATATTTTAGATTGGCAGTATTTTCCCTTTTAAATACATATTCTTTATTCATGTTGTTTTTGTTGTATGGTTTTCCAATTTGACTGCCATTTCTACGTGTCTAGTACACATGTTTGGGTGGTGTTGTGACCCCTAGGCCGTCTCCCTTAATGAGGTCACTTCGCAGTTATCCGCGGAGTATTCTTAATTAGGTGTGAATCGTACCATTCTCTACTGACCCTAAGAAAACTTTATCAACAAAAAGTCTTCAAAGAAAGAGTTCGTAGTGTATCAGAAGATTGCGAAATTCCCAAATAGGACGAGATACCGACGGACGCCATAGTCTTCTGGATGTTGATAGATGCGGCCACAGGATATTTTGATCTATCTGAAGTCGAGATAGCCCTTAACAAATATTTTAGCTCCTGTCGTACCCCGTGGACGGAGCTCGAGCGCGTACATCGGTGGTCTGTCCACCGGACCCGGGAAAACGTGGGATTCCAGTGGGTGCCCACAACGCCTTAGGAAAAAGTAACTCATGAAAATCAATCGCAGTTCCTGTGTTCTTCGAAATAGTAAGATAATTATAAGGGCAACGGAAATTATGGTGAATTAGCAAATCGAAGCCAGCTAATTTCTCTCTAAGTGGATTGCTTCAATATCGGAATTGTAGCTGTTGAAGAATAATAGGCGAACAACAGGTTGGAATACTCCACAGCGTCTCTTATCTACCTGGAACCCAAATAATTGTAGTTAATTAAGTTAGCATTGTTGTTTGAGTCTTTTGAGGTAGAATTATTTGTTATGCGGTCATACGTTTCGACGCGATAGGCTTCTCGAGAGCCAAAAACTCCACCGAAAATGCTTTTCTTCAAATCTGCTCTTATGGACACCAATACCCGTTCTCGTCAACTGAGATACTTTTAAGAGTCCATTTCCGCATACCTGGAAGAAGTGAACGATGAAGATGTTTTGTTTACAAGCTTTCAAGCTTGTTTTGTTTACAAGCTTTAAAGCTTGTTTGAGTGTTGCAGCAGGGTTTGTTCTAAAAATTTTACGACCGCCCCTCCCCTATGGGGAGTCTTCTCTGCGACAACCCACCACCTTCTTCGCCTGCCAAATAGACAAACTCCTCCTTCCTACCCTAATCACCACCCTCACCATCATGGTTGTTTCTATAGGATTTGATTCTGAGCTCACATACACACTCAACTCCGCCCACTTCCACTTTTTCCACCAAAACTGCCGTCGAGCGAAGGGGGGGGGAGAGATGGGAGGGGATGGGATAAATAAACCAATGGGGGTAGCGAACAAATAAATTGATATCGCGATGGAGAAGCGGCAAATATTAGGTCGTGAAGAAAGTTCTTGCGCTTTTCGACCTTGATTTTCAAATGCCTGTATCTCGGCTCATTCGAAACCTTTTTGATTGGAGTAAAGACTGTTAGAATCCACAAACCTCTGCCAATAATAGCTGCGTTGAATCAGCCCGGTAGTGCAGAATACTGGAGCTCTAGAGACGATGAACCCGGCGGAGGTCGTTTCCGCATCATGTTGGTTTTTGAAGCATAACTCTTTGGAGAAGCTATCCAGGTAGTCGAGAAAGTGACAAATTATAGGCAAAGGTCTACCGAGTAGGATGTTCGCAGGACTAATTCGTAGCCAATCTTGTCCAACTTCTGCAGGGTTGGTTGTGGAATGTGCGTCCGAGCTACCTGTCAGGGACGAGCCGGTTCCTTTATAATGAGGAATTTCGAGCATATGTGCCAGAGTTCTAGGAGTAGTTTGACACATTATCAGGAGTACTTTTTCCACATTAACAGATCCACCTGGTTACGAAAAGCTAGACCAGCCGCTGACCTTATGAAAGTCACCTCAACCTTCCTTCAGTGAAGTTTCACTTTTGCAAAGTTTGTAGAGCCTGATCGCGGTCGATCACTTCACCAAAGGTTCGTATTCTGTAGCAAAGAATCCGTTCTTTGTCGTGCGTCGCAAATGATCAAAAAGTCAGGTCGTTTTCATGGCATGAAACAAGCTAGAACGCGGCGAACGACCCTTCAAAATGGTGAGCTGTCGCGGCACGCCCTATTTGAATTTTTGGGACTTTCCAGCTCTTCCCGTACAACAAGAAAACACAATGCAAGTGCGATCAGTTTAGGAGGAACCCTCTCAATAGATTTGTGCAAACGTGCTTCAACCAGAACGTTCGACTAATCGTTGGCGTTGTCCAATCTCCGATCACCACCCTCACAATCTTTAGGGCTCTCGCTATTCTTACAAAAGCTTTTTGAACAATTGCTTCAGACCATATTTATTGCGAATCTCAGCCAAGTGCGTCTATAATATCTTGACCTGCTTCCTCTCCATACTGGCCTGCTTTGAGCTAGAAAAAGGAAATCATGCAAATTTGCTCTTGGAGTATGCCGTATTCAAGGCTTCAAAAAATGACAACTAAATAATAAGGAACATAGCTAGCCTAGCTGTTAGATAGAACAAGAAAAGCTCTTCAAAACCACATACAGCTCATTGGCAGCTTGCTTGAATTCGTAACAAAATAAAGCGTTCAAAAACGAAACACCGAAAAGCGCAAGAACTTTCTTCACGACCTAATAATTTTCTCCATCACACCATTACACACTATGTTCTTCTTAAAGATTTTCCTCAGAAACGTTCAAAAACCCATGACCCCCTCTTCGCGACCCCGATTCGCACTTTTTTCAGAGGTACTTGACCCTCAAGGATAAAGACCCTGGGCGGAAGTGGTGTAGTGGCAAGTGGCACGCTTACCACGCGAGCGGTCCGGGGATCAAATCCTGGGTCGTGAGTCGCCCGGGCCAACCAAGCCTTCCATCCCTCCGGGGTCGGTTAATTGGTACCAGACTTGTCTGGGAGGATAAAAAACGGCTGGCCCCCGCAAGTCATTGTATAGGCCACATCGCATTCAAACGCCACTACGAATGTACAAATGGAAGTAGAATGCGTGCCGCATCCCGGAAAGCGCACTTTACTTTCAAAGGCGGGCCCAATGGGCGGGCCTCCGGGCAGGTGTATGATTGAAGGGATTATCAACAAAAGGGATTGATCAACGGCAAATGTTTTATCCTTTTTTTACTTGACCCTGCTCAACCTCAGATACGTTCTCCCCCCTCCACTGCCCTCTTCCCTCCCCTATCCAAAATCACAAATACGACCCTTTCTTTCGAAGAGCGCGAACGGACGGTTCACCCTCTGTAGCACATCACCAGATACGCCTCTCATCATTGAATCAGATCTCTCATATCGATTCCGAGAACTACAGAAATTAAAAAATCACCTGTTGCCAATGTCACATGGCTTCTTTACCACTGATGTTACGAAGAAATGCTTTCGTCACAGCCTTGAAAATGTCTGATGTACAACAAATGTGCAGTCATAGAGGCAAAATGGCTGGTAATCCTTTAAGGGAGACAAAAGCTGCGAGAAAATGAAAATGGCTTGCGGCCCTAGAGTCCCTTCTTCCCCGCCTAAGTCTTGATTCCATTTATCAGCAAAGGGGACGGGTTTGAAGTTTTAAATGCATTGCCACCACAATCCCCCTTATCTTCGCGATAGTGCCGCTGGTTGGCATTGCACTTCGAACCTTCACCCTGATTGAACAAAGCTGGTGATTTCTCCTCGCCATCCGCAGACTCGACCCATCTATTAGGATGGTAAGAAAGTCCTGAGCCGTTTGACACTTTTTTGTGCTTTACTTTTTTATTCCGCGTACAATGGAATCTACTCAACAATATAATCACCATTGTTACTCACTACAGAGTCCCACCTAATGGGCAGGTCAGCGACCCCCTTCTCCCAGAACTGAGCAGACTGAGAGTCAAAGAAATCGCTGACCGCTCTTTCAACGTCTTCAACTTTGGTGAATTTTTTCTTCGCTAGGAATGCCTTAAGGGGATGAAAAGTGATAATCAGAGAGGGCAATGTCAGGGGAATAGGGTGGGTGGGAACCGCGTCCCAGATCAGCTCTTCCAATTTTGCACGGGTCTCTTTAGCTATGTGGGGCCTGGCGTCATCGTGGAGTAGGTGGACAGAAGTTCGTCTCGGTCGTTTTTCTTGAACAGCGTCCGCTAGTTTCTGGAGCTGACTGGCGTAAATGCTGCCGGTAGCGGTATGTCTTTGCGGGAGCATCTCATACAACATTCCTCACGAATCCCAGAGGTAGCAAAGAAGACAGTTTTTGGGGTGAAGGTCCGATTTTGCTTGTGTCGGCGGGTCTTCTCCTCGAGGGAGCCACACGGCACTGTGCTTGTTAGAATCGTAGAGGACCCAACTCTCATCTCTCGTAATCATGCCTTCCAAAAACTCCTTTCGGTGCGGACAAAGAAGGAGAAACTGACAAATGGGTACCCGCCTGAACCGCGTGCTATCGGTCAAGACATGAGGGATCCATCGAGTCAGCACTTTCCTGTGGCGAGGGCGTGGAGGGGACCGAGGACTGTGGGATGGGTGCACCCGAGTCTTATCACAAGGCTGCGGGTGCTAACCTCCGGATCCTCTTCGACAGCGCCGAGAACGGTGGAGTCTTCCACTGTTTGGGGGCTTCCCAACCTTGTCTTGTCTTCGGAAGCCGTGTCTCCTCCTTCGAAGCCTGCGAACCAGAGCTTGGCACTGATGATGGAAGTGGTGTCCCTTCCCAATGCGATGCTGATAATGTTGACGGTTTCCACTGCTCCTGTGCCGCAGCGCCATTCATTGAAGATGATCGCTCGAAAGTGCTCTTGTGGAATCGACATCATGATTAAAGTTAAAGAAGGCAACCCGGCAATATATACCTACTGCGGAGAAGTATGATCGACAGCGATAATCTATCACGTAGCAGATTCTAGGTATCGATCAATAAGCGAAAGTTCTGGAGCTTTCAAAAAATCGGCTCAGGACTTTCTTACCATCCCAAGTATGTAGATTGGTCCATGGTAGAACGATGAGTTGGGAATCAGTTTTCGTTTGTGAGTAATCACGGAACCTTGACAAGTTGAGGGGCTGTCTTTCACAGGCACTTCGTGGAAAATTACTTTTCTCGTCACTGAAGGGGTCCTGATGTCTGGAGAACTTACTATCGTCCCCATCTTCAAGCAGTGACGCGATGGACTGCTCCAACTACCGCGGGATCAAGTTGACTGCGCATACCATGAAGTTGTACGAGCGCCTGGTCGACTCGAAACTGCGGGAGCTGGTCCCGATCTCCCAGGAACAGTTCGGGTTCATGCCCGAAAGGTCTACAACGGATGCCATCTTCATCGCAGGCAAGTGATGGAGAAGTATCGAGAAAAGCGCCGACCCTGCTACCTAGCCTTCCTCGACCTGGAGAAGGCGTTCGACCGGCTACCGCGAGCAGTACTATGGAGATCGCTCAGGGAACGAAACGTGCCAGAACACCTGATCTCTCTGGTGAAGGACATGTACGATGGGGCAAGGCAGCATACGCACCCCACACGGCCTAACGAAGGAGGTGGACATCACGGTTGGGGTGCACCAAGGGTCAGCTCTGAGCCCGTTCCTCTTCCTCCTAACACTAGATGTCCTGGTGAAGGGCTCATGGAGGACCACTGAAGACATCCTCTACGCTGACGACATCGCCTGATAGCGGATAGTAGAGAGGAACTTCAAGCCAAGGTGCAGAAATGGCAGAAAGTCCTGGCTGAATGTCAAGAAGACCAAGTTCCTGAGCTCCGAAGAGGGTGCAGAGCCGATCGTGGACGGCCATGGTGAGACCATCGAAAGAGTGGAGGACTTCCGATACCTTGGGAGCGATCTGGCAGCCGACGGCAGTGTGGATCAGGCGGTGAAGGCTCGGGTCAACGCTGCATGGATGAAATGGAGGGAGTCCACTGGAATCCTCTGCGATCGAAGGTGCTCCAGAGCGCTCAAAGGGAAGGTGTACCGGACAGTGGTAAGGCCTGCGATGCTCTACGGCAGCGAGTGCTGGCCTGAACACGAAAGGCAGCTTCACTCTGCCGAATGAGGATGCTGAGATGGGCCTGCGGCTGGACGCGGCTGGACAAGGTTAGAAACGAGGATGTCAGAGCGGTCATGCAGACTGCCCCTGTCCAGCTGAAGGTACGGGAACAGCGTCTGCGATGGTATGGGCATGTGCTAAGGAGGCCACAGGACCATCCGATAAGAACAGCGATGGACTTCGAAGTGCAAGGCAAGCGACCGCGAGGAGCCCCAAAGAAAAGATGACCTGTATAAGGTCATGGCTACGTAGAAGATGTTCTAAACAAGGCAGAATGGCGACGACTGACAAAAGGAGCGGGCTAAGATGATGTGTTGTAAGAGTTAGCGATAGTTGTATGTTTAATTACTTGGGCTTTCCTCTCTCCACCTCTTCTTTGGGGCTCCTCGCGGTCGCTTGCCTTGCACTTCGAAGTCCATCGCTGTTCTTATCGGATGATCCTGTGGCCTCCTTAGCACATGCCCATACCATCGCAGACGCTGTTCCCGTACCTTACAAGGGAAGGATGGTAGGTCGAAGTGGCCGTTCGAAATGAAATGTATACCTCCTGATGCGTCTCCAGACGCTGATTCCAAATCTGCCTTCCAAATCTGCTAAACGACTCTCCGAACGGAGTTATGAAGCGTAATAGCTCAGTGGTGATGGTCCGGGGTGGCAGGTAAAAGCTCGTAGGATCGGTTCCTTTGCAAATTGGTTGCTTTGCTTTTGTCTCTAGAAGTGTTGCGGACAAAAGCAAAGCAACAAACTTGCAAAGGAACCGATCCTACGAGCTTTTACCTGCCACCCCGGACCATCACCACTGAGCTATTACGCTTCATAACTCCGTTCGGAGAGCCGTTTAGCAGATTTGGAAGGCAGATTTGGAATCAGCGTCTAGACGCATCAGGTGGTATACATCTCATTTTATACGGCCACTTCGACCTACCATCCTTTCCTTGTTAGCTGGACAGGGACAGCCTGCATGACCGCTATAACATCCTCGTTTTCAGCCTTTCCCAGCCGCAAGCTCATCTCAGCGGAGTGAAGGTGCCTCTCGTGATCCTTGTTCATGGACCAGCACTCGCCGCGGTCTTGGTAAAATTGCTTTGTATTCCTGAGCATGGTGGGGAAGCTTCCGATACGAAGGAGCATGTATTTGCAACGTTTGAAGAAATTTTCTTGTTTATTGGAATACGTCTAACGATTTGTTATCCTCTTACAGCGCTGTGCGAATCCCATGGCACTCTCCCGCCCAAGCTCGACGGAAAGGGGTGTATGTGGCTGACAACTACATATGACTCCAACTGAGTAGTCTCAAGTCCCTTTCAACTGTTGTTAGACGAATCTGGTAGAAAATAAAAACAATAACATTGAAAAGCAAACACATTCCAAACGAGAAACATGGTTTGTATGGCTCTCCGGTCAACTTTGTTCTGGGCCCCCTAGTCATTTTCCTGTCCAACCCTTCCCCTCTCAACGCCCCCCCCCTTGCACCTCTTTTCCCTACATTTTGCAGTTTTGCTACACCTTTGCACTAGTGATGCGTGCCCATGTGTACATTTCCCTGCTCTCGGTTGATATGCCTCCCTTCTTCTGTTTCCCCGTCTGTTCCTCTACCCCGTACCTTCCCATCTCGCATGCACTACGTGTCTCCACATGCAACCCCTCCTCGTTTGCAGCAGCGCCACAGCCAACCGCATGCCAGCGGCCACCCCCCGTCAGGCAGGCAGCCAGCCAGGCAGCCATCCATCTACTCGACGGCGCTGAATCGATTCTCAACTGCGCGCTGTGAAAACGAAGTAACAAAAAGTTCTTTCCCGTCGTTACCCGTCGCGCTCGTAAAAGCGTTGCAAAACTTTTTCCACCCTCTTACACTTTCTTTTCCCACCCCGTTTCACTTCGTAGGGTCACGGTCTCAAGAGTGTCTGCTGTGTTTTGTATCCTTTTTCATTACCCAATTCCTTTCCTTTCCTACCATTCTTCAATGGCAGTTCGTCTCTGCAACAACGCGAGGTCAATGGATAAACAAGCACAGAAAAGGGCAAAGTTTGGCGCAGTGGAGCAGAGGCGAGAGGCGCATTATCAATTTGAATAGAGCAGAGCGCTCACGGTCTCTCCTCCCCAGTCAGCTGATCATTTCATGTCAACACTGCCTCATTGGCTGCCTCGTTCTCTTTTTCTTCTTCATATTCACAGCACGATTGCTGTCCTAAAACCATCAATAATGGTAAACAAACTTATGTAAATAACTATAACAACATAAATAACAATTTATTTCTCCAGAGGAACACGAATTTATGGCGTATCAAAGATGAAAGCATTAAAGTCGTCACTTATAAACTTTGTGGTGATCAAAATAGAATTGGGTTTTTTTTCTTTTTTCCAACGAATCAATTCGTCGCCATCGCTCTAGTCTTATGATGTTTATCACTTGCGATTACGTCTCGTCTACCCACTAACTCGTTGTAATGAGCGGCAGTGTGACGTTGTGCCATCGACATCGAAGTTCTCTTATTCTCCACTTATTAAGACCTGCTCATATTTCTGAATCTTCTCACAATCTGTTCTATCAACTGACGCAGAAGGCTCGGCGCCCTTCTGTCAACTGTGCCACAGTCACAGTTGCACTCTTCTAATGGCCGTCAGCGCGTTGCTAGGCACATCCCATATTGTTGAACACATTTGTCTGTCTATGAAAAGACTCAGTATCATTGTGTAGCTGGTGACATCAAAAAATGTCCCTCTATGGGGAGTTTTCCCATGAATTATTTTCGAGAACAGCGATTTTGCTCAGTCCCAGGCTGTCCAACTTCCCATGGGTGAAAGAGACCTTCCACTCTGAGACAGCGCTCTGAATGCAACTATTAGGTACCGGATATCTTAGTGTCGCTTTTCTGAGTTCAGGAAGTTTTGGGGCCGATTACTATGGAAAATCAATATCTCAGAAAGTCCTTTTTGCTCATTAATACTGCGAAATATGTTGCTTATTGTTTTCTATTGTTGGTTCACAATTTAACTTTCCCCCAATTTTTATACTTTTTTTGAAAATTCCTGGGTCCAGTGTGCAAATTCGCATGTGTGTACCAAATGCTTCAAAATTCTTGCTGAGAGCTACAACTTCCGCCCACCAAACCAACATTGCATTTGTTTGCATTCATTTGCACGAACCAACAACAGTAAGTCTTTGAAGGGATGCCCGCAATCGTCGTCAAAAAGGTGGCCCTAGTTAAATCAGTCGAGACGGGGCTGCACCAGTCTTGTGCTGAAATGGTAGGACACCTTAGCAGTGATCGATGCACAAACGCTTTAACGAAGTTGATTGCACAAGAAATTCTAATAAATGTGCTCATCTGCTACTCACGTGTGCTCAAAAAGGGTGCGTTTTTGACCCCCATGTGGCAAAAAAGACTCCGGGAAAAATTGTCCAGTTGAGCTGGTAAGTTATAACTTTTCCACCATACAGTGCAGACCCTACTCTAACTAACTGTATACTTCTTTTGTCCAGGCCTAACTTTTTAGCAAGTGAGAGGGATGATTTGTCAGATGATGTCAAAACCGACCTACCTCTCTTTTTCGACTCAAAAAATTCCTAGCTTTAATCGTACGAGGTTTCCACTCATACTGGTAAATGGGAAAGTGCTAATGAGTCATTCGATGAATATGCTGTTTCACTCCCCGGATTCTGAATTAAAATATTGGTGGTCCGAAACTCGTGGTGAAAAAACGACACTAAGATATCCGGTACCTAATATTTCTAGGAAAAACACTTAGTAAACTGCTTGGACTCGAGCCAAAAATATGGTTATCGAGAAGGAGCAAACCCCGACTTCTAACTATTTTTGTTACTATTTTATTACTTATCTTTCACCTAAACCTTTCATCAAAGTCTTCAGAGTCCTGTTTGAAATTCTATCACGTGGAGCCAGTAGCAGAGATTGGCCGTGTTTAAAGCAACAGTCCCAGCAGGGTTTTTACCTTCGACACTAATGGTGTGGAACGATGCGCTAGCCCTAGTCAAGAACATAAGAAGTGTGACTGAACAAAAACTCACCTTGGAAAGCCGCTAGAAAGGGAGCTGAACGGCTTCGAAGTGGGCGTGGTTGAAATCGGCCGAGGGGATTGCAGCCGACTGAGCAACCACGCCCACTTCGAAGCCGTTCAGCTCCCTTTCTAGCGGCTTTCCAAGGTGAGTTTTTTGTTCAGTCACACTTCTTATGTTCTTGACTAGGGCTAGCGCATCGTTCCACACCATTAGTGTTGAAGGTAAAAACCCTGCTGGGACTGTTGCTACAAAGGCAGTGATCACAGTGGCTGGTGGGCGTTGCGATTTTGATGACGTCATCAAATGTAGTTGGTGGAAGGACGTTGGAAGGCGCTCGATGGGAGTTCTAGTCTATCAAAGACGTTCACAAAAACCCCTCGCCCTCAGGCCATCGGGATCAATGCCTGCTTCCTGTGATGAAATCCGTTCCTACTGCACTGTGTCGTTCTTCCAAGCGGGATCAAAGCGAACGATGCTGTGGTTTCGTCTTCTGCTTTAAAAAAATGTGAGGCTATCGTATTATGAAGGATTTTGTTCTCATCACGCGAGCATGACAAGGATCATCTGACTGAGGAAGGGCGATAAGCTTGGCTAGCCAGTTCAAAAAGATTGCTCCGCTTAATTTCTGAACTGCTGTGTTCAAGATGTGAGACTACGACTCGAATGCTGAGCTCCAACGGGCTGATGTGGACCAATTCCCTTCATCGTTCCTACTTTTTCGAGGAACATGATTTTTTATTTTTGTAGCATATTTATTATTTACAATCAAACACTTTACGACCCCCCCCCCTTTATGGTAATCGTTGTTTTGGGGTGCGATGGCGAGGCATTTTACCCCATTTTCGGCAGTGAGTCTAAAACCTACGGCCCCATACCCCACACAACTCATTCAAAAATCGAACAACGCATCACAGAATGACAATTATGTAACAATTTATTGTAATCCGCCCTTTTAACAACCTAGAATCAAGGGTGAAAAATTTTGGGTTGATCAACCAGATTTCGGATACGCCATGCATTCTACCTCCACTCATATTCGAGCGGCATTTTGAATACGACTTGACCGGTGAAATCACCGCGGCAGTTACCCGATGTACAAGTCATAATTTCATATTGGCTCGTATCAAATTTTCCTCTTAAATTAATACCGAATTAGTGGTTTAGCTAGGAAAGTATTGCCACTTTTCGCAAGGTTGAATGTTTGGTTTTGCTACAGCGTCCATACGAACCGGCTCGAACACTGATTAAATCGGAGCAAGTCAGTGTCTTTCCCCTCCTCAACAAGTTTGGTACCCATGAGCCAACAGTGGAGGCACGGGAGGCCTGGACGGGGCACAATCCGAGGCTTGCTCCCCAGGAACCGCGATACCCGACAAGCGGCGCCCCCTGCTGCTACACCACTTCCGCCTCAGTTAAACTTTGAGCGCTGTAAGTGTAAACCGTTTGAACGGCGTCACAATGACTTTGCATGTTCCGCAGTTAACTGCTTACAGAGGCGAATCTTATCCATGCTTCGAAGCTGGTGGTTTCCGCGTTCCAACGCCGCTACAACAAATGGCAGTCGAGCTCAGGAGCGCGTCACTTTGAACGCTTTGCATGTGATCCCTTCTCACAAACGGTTTCGGAAGACAGAATAATGAACTTTTTGAAGGGAATCATGCCTTTCGATTTTTCACCTGGCTTTGTTCCAAACGTTGACGGGAATTCCAATGTCATTTCTTTCGGGCAAACTCGAATCAATCATTTGGTGTTCTTGTTTCTTGCTGTGAACGACCGCTGGCGAAGAACTTGTCTTCGTTGGCAAATATGTGATGACCTTTGGGAGCGTTTCGAAAGGGAAAGACACACAGGGAGTCTAAAGCAAAGATTCATCAGGAAAGGTTCCCAGTTTACTTTTCTGTGAAGGACTTATCTTCGGGAGCTCGATTATTACTTCCTCCCTCTGCCTTTAGTAGTGCCCAAGAGGTTTTCACGGGGGATATTGAAAAAGGAGAAGTTTCTGACAGTCTGACGTAATCTCTTCGTGCAATACGTCTGATAACAGTATTGATGTATTCCTTACAAATTCCATTAATTCCACTGAGAGATTGTTTGTTCGAAATCTCGAGGTCTTTCATGGTTGTGTGATTTCAAGGGCAAAACCCTGAGAGAACTGAAAGGAAAGGGACCGGCAAGAGACCTTGTGTGAGACTTTGGGCTAATAAAAGCAGCCAGTGAACCGTAAAATCGGGACTTCAAATCCTTAGAAACTTCGTACATACACAAGCCGAAGATTTCTCCTAACAAATATACAGTAGCGGTCAAAAGTGTTCGCCGAAACGATTTTCAGTGCATTATTTTTTCTCGCTTGAGCAACGCCCTCCAAAGATTGATATACTATGTTTTCTAGTGTTTTTATATCCTCAAGTCTTAAAGAATCAGGATATTTAAAGAAAAATTTTCGAGGTCACCATTGATTTTTTCTGGCAAAAAAAGAGAAGCACGAAAAACCGTTCCGGCGAACACTTTTGGCCGCCCGCTACTGTATTGAAAAACCGGCTTTTTCTTAGTCTGCTCCTCTTCAATAGGTCTACCGCCTTAATGTGGATCTCAATTAATTGAGGCCACTCGAAGCGTACCCTTCTGCCCATGCTTTCGAGGGGTTGAAAGCATGGAACTTTTTATGTACTGTTTAAGCGCCATGCCCCCAAAGTCGTTACCATTGCCTCTCAATTCCATTTTCAATGACTAAAATATTTCCCAGCGGAAACGACAACCACCACTGAATCCCAACCATCATCGCAGAGGTCAACGCGTACGTCTGCCTAACATTTGATTACCTTCCGAACGTAAGCCAAGCGCATGGCGCATTCCCAAATGATTTGTTTGGTCTTATTATTGTTCCCACGTCTTTTGTAGTATCTTTATGCAGTTGTAGGTGGTGCTTTTTTGTTAAAATTGGTGATATATTCCTTACTTTTTTGGATATCTTATGTTTTTTTCTCCAATCATAGAACAACTGCGTTTCCTACTCCAAAAACTATGGAACACCTCTGAAAAAAGTTTGGTACCTCTGGCTGTGTAACCTCGTAAAAGGTCATCTGAAGAGCGGCAACGCCGATCAGTGGCTGAATGTAAAGGCTGCTCTGAAATGTTCTCTCACATGATCACCGTCATATCCAATTAGCCTTTCCAGCTCACTATCAAGTCGGGTTGTCTCATTTCACTTAGCGCATAGTAGCATTAGCGACCATCGGTTGGCACCCGTAGGCCATTATGTGAGCTTGACCAGCTTTTGCCTCTTTACGAATAAAATATTAAGTGGAATGCCAAGGTGAAAAGACGCTACCGCAAGGTACGGAAAATTCCTAAGACTAAAATTCCCTGGAAGGGGCCGAAGACTTTGGTGAAAATGAAAATTGCTCACGCACGCTGCATTCTTCCTTACTCTGCCTAAGGCTCAGTCCCGTTCATGACAAGGAATACGTGATTATACCCACTCGACCGGGCGGGATTTTCGAAGACTGCCCGTTCGGACCAGCGCCGTCAGAGACGATTGCGCAATGTCAGCCACCGGTGGCTGACATTGTCCCAGGGGAAATCCATCTTGTATTTTTTTAGTTTTTTCTATATGTCATCCGTAGTTCACGCTGAAACTTCTCCCATAGAGGTTATCAAAGGGTCCTGATCACGATTATGGGATTCATTTTTGGCTCTGGCGCCAAATTGGCGCCATTTGGCGCCAGATGGCGCCCTGACTGAATTTCGTCAAACTCGATGTAAACTTGTATATAGGGGTTATTTGAGGCCCTGATTACGAATATGAGATTCGTTTTTGGCGCTGGCGCCAAATTGGCGCCATTTGGCGCCAGATGGCGCCCTGACTGAATTTCGTCAAATTCGATGTAAACTTGTATGTAGGGGATGTTTGGGACCCTCATTACGAATATGACATTCATTTTTTGATTGCCAAAGTCTACGCCACTTGCTACGCCAATTTGCGCTACGGCGCCATTTGGCGCCCCTCTGGCGTAACAACTTTTTTCCACGGTGCCACGTTATGGTGAAAATCTGAAAGCATTAGTTACTGATGGTCTTTATAATGAACATTATAATTCCTGGTGTTTTTAGAGCAAATTGGGAAGCTCCAACCTAAATGCAAAAATTTTGTCATTATGAGGGATTGAACCTTGGACCGTTTCCTCACCTTTTTTGGCCTTCGCGGGGCCGCTCAGCGAAAATATACCTCGGTTTCGTAGTGCGCATGAGCTCCCATAACATACAGAAAACCGTTTCGAAAAAGCTTTCAACATCCTGAACGACCCCCCTTGTTACTCCTGATTGGATCCAATAGTGAGAAGGTGCAGGCGAGCAGGAAACAGGTGTTAAATAGCGCTAACGATCAAAACGAATGTCATATTCGTAATCAGGGCCTCAAATAACCCCCATACGCAAGTTTACAGCGAATTTGGTGAAACACCCTTGGCGCCAACTGGCGCCAAATGGCGCCAATTTGGCGCCAGCGCCAAAAACGAATGTCATATTCGTAATCAGGGCCTCAAATAACCCCATACGCAAGTTTACAGCGAATTTGGTGAAAACACCCTTGGCGCCAACTGGCGCCAAATGGCGCCAATTTGGCGCCAGCGCTAAAAACGAATGTCATATTCGTAATCAGGGCCTCAAATAACCCCCATACGCAAGTTTACAGCGAATTTGGTGAAACACCCTTGGCGCCAACTGGCGCCAAATGGCGCCAATTTGGCGCCAGCGCCAAAAATGGATATCATATTTGAGATCAGGACCCTCGAAAACCCCCATGGGAAAAGTTTCAGCGGAAAAAAAATTTTCAACTTTTTCGGTGAAATTTTGAAGTCAGGTTATTTTTTCTTCAATAAAATTCTAGTGGATAGAGATTTCCTTTGCCCAGGGGTGGCCTAGATAGATGAGGGTATGAAGATTCTTCACAGCAAAGAAAATCTCCCAGAGACCTCCTTTTGTTTTCAAAAATTCCATTTAAAGCCCGTCAGCCACCGGTGGCTGACATGGTCCGAAGTGGACATCTTCGCGTCAGCCACCGGTGGCTGACATTGTCGCGAATGGGTTAATGGTTTACGGCCCAAACTGTTTTTCCGCCGCCATGCCACCTTATCTTGCGATAGCGCCGGTAAAAGGTTGTCAGCTGCTATTCTCTAAGATAAACTATGAGCTAAAAGGCTGCAGAAGAAAACTGGCTGTTGATATAATAAGATGCTTAACATTCACCTGCAAGTACCCTCATCTGCTTGCAAAACGTGTAGAAGTTGTGAATTGGCAAGTGGCGCTGCTTGCCACGAGTACAGCCGGAGATCAAATTCTGGATCGTGTGCCGTAAGGCAACAAAGCATCAATGCGGGAATCAACGCGGAGGAAGGGGTCCTAATTTTCATATACTTTGTCGTTTCTCATCGCTTTTTCTTTGACCCTGCACCAATGGCCACCTCTACCTCAATCCTAGTAGGCGAACTAATTCAGCTAAACTCCACCGTGCCACTACGATTCTGACATTGTAAAGTATTTCCAGTTGAAGGATCCCTCCCAAAATTCTGAATTATTACAGTTCAGTGGCATGAGTCGCCATAAATTCGTGTCCCGACTTCTATCGGACAAGGGGAAAAGGTATTTGATCTATGCCTGCTGGTCGTCGCACCTTATCAGAAATTAATGCAGTCACAAAAAAAGGAAGCTATCTAAGGCTTTTTATCCATTTTTTCTTTCTTTTTTTCCATTAGTGCGGTTGGGTTCGCACCTCTAAGTTCTGAAATAGCGACAACGTAGTGGTCGCAGAATGGGCCTTTGCCACCGCTAGGCTGTTCTTAATCATTTGAGAGCCGTACACCAAAACATGAACTGCGTTTCAGCGCGCAGCATAAGAGGAAAACTCTTGAACGTTGTACTTTGTGGTACAATTGGGCGAGCCTTCTCTGGGGTTATGCTCCACCGTTTTAAGGGATGAAGCGCATCTTCTGCATAATCTGGTCTAGGATAACTCGCTAAGCGGCAAGAATTTGAGCAAAGAAGGATCCTCTATCCTCTTGCCGGTGAGCTGAAATACTGCAACTGTTCTCATCGTCATTTGTTTTTAGAAATCACACATGTAACCGCTGTCATCGCACCTCATTCTGTTGGCAGGCTCTCGTCTTGGCCTGCAAAGCCAATGTTTTTGTTTTCTTATCAGAGCAATTCAGGGGCTGAAATGCGCCCTGAGCGATTCTGTTCGAGACCTTCCCTTTCTCCCCTTTTCACGAATTTTCCCTGTTGTCAGAACTATCATATAGGCTAATGAGAGTTTCCGTCTTAGGTTCCACTCAAACCTAAACCCACCTATAGCAGTTTTGTTGGTTGTTCAGTACAGCAAGATTTTAGAAGCTTTTGAGGTGACCTGATAGAAGAAATTTGGTAACTTGGACAATTAGCGAAACGGTTTCAGATGAATTCCAGTGAGGAGAGAATCCAAAAGTCCCCGCGAGGAAGCTCCCATCATAAAGACCACCTCCTTGGTCTCCTAGCAAATTTATGTTCTTATCGTTCCCTATGCTTCACAGGCGCCATTCCCTATGCATATCATGACTAAGAGCTCACCATCACATGCCATGCATGCTCTGCATACTCCGCTGTAGCGCATTTCTCAGCCAGAGACCTTCACTATCGGCTCATTCGTCGTCAGGAACTCATGGCCGTTAATCGTCTTAGCAAAGCTAAATTCGTGGCGCACTCGAAGAATGACGAGAAATTTATAGCTTGACGAACGCCGAATGCTTCTTTTTAATTCGTTCAAAAAGCCCGCAGAAAGGTGTATTCATTGATTGTTTGGGTATGCGCCACGCATGCAACATTTGGTGCTAATTGAAAATACATCGCAGTAACACCCCATAGTTTGACTTGTTGGGTCAGACAATGACTAGGTGACAATCCGACTTCGAAGTGGTGCTTACTTCTTCTGAGCATTAACCCTTTCGCAATGTGTCTCATTGTCAGTAGCGATTGGAGTGTTCCCTGTAACAGTTTTTCGTGTGTCATCTTTTCCTCTCAGAAGAAGAGGTAAAGACCAGGTCCGGAATTTTTTCTTCCGAATCCGGCTTGAATCTTAGAACCCAAGGAATGGGAAGGAAGAAGTTACAAAAAGTACCAATATTTGGAGATAACTAATTAAGTGCGAGAAAACAATGCGCGAATAAATGTTTTGGCGAGGATTTCTGATCGTTATCAGATGCTGGCATTTGGCTAATGCGCTCAATTAGCCCACCCTCTAAATTGCCCTTTTTTACAGCTCGCGGTAACCCGTGAAATTCATCGAAATACTCGCCAGTGCCGTCTAGCCGCCGCCCCTCACGCAGCCGATCGTCACGTGATGTTACATGGAATTTCCAGTTTTCTGCCGCTGATGATGCAAAACGCTGAAGTGCTCAGTCTAGCAGTTGTTGTTTCATCACGCGCGCGCGTTATAACTACACACTTCGTTACTTTGCTGATTCTGAAGGTGATAATCGTTAGGGAACACCCTTTCCCTTCGTTATTCAATCAAAGGCTAGAAACTAGAGAGAGGGTGCCCAAGCGTGCTCTTCTCCTCTATATCAATTCGCTGCTATGCTCATGCCATTCGACCTGATAACGTTTGTAGCTGTAAATCGGGGCCTATTTTGGAACTGTCTATCGGCGCTCCTGTCGTTGGGAAGGGGTAGCTTCGAGTGAGTGGGCCAATTACTGTGCTTGTGACTGAGCTTCAGGGGAGGGGGAAACATTCTAAAGGAGGATGTGAGTATTAGTTTCTGGGTTTAATCCTAGTGTCACCTACCATCGGCCCTGTTTTGAATTCGCCCCCCCCCCCAAGGAAATATCAGTTGTATCAGTTGTATGCACTGACCACAGTAGCCCATACATAGTTGGTTACAAGTGTTGGCGGCGGTTCGGTGTTCGTCTTAGTCGATCCGGAG
>MU868966.1:44828-55778 GCA_036418205.1 Ostertagia ostertagi | reverse complement strand
GTTGATGCTACGTCAGGAAATATGTTGCGGATTTTCAGGAGTTCTCCCTAAAATTCTATAGCATTAAATGTAGTTTGTTGCAAGACTTATGGACCGACCTAATATAATACTTGTTACTGCGTTGTACAAGTTCATACATTGTATTGTATGTATTATTGGCATTCTCAAAGTTATAGGTGCAGTTTTTAGCATTGAAGGTCACACTAAATTCAAGGTTACATTTCCTTCGTCAAATCAAAAAGATAAAAATTATCGAAGGGCCGAAAACATAATCACTGCGATAACGTTTGACAAATTCGTACGGTATGTGTTCCCACTTATATTGAATGCTTCCTTGTGGTAAGATTGGCTTCATCTTTTCATGGTAACAGGTGCGCAGATGTCGCACTGAAAGATCTGTTCTGGTCTTTATACTTGCTTTTGAAATATTCAGTGACTTTGTTGACTGTGCCTTCATAAATTTATTCAGCTTCTGACTGCTTATGCCTGTGGCCATCTATATTTTGTTCTTTGCTCAAGGTTCTTCTCAACTTTTCTCCTTTTATTTTGTTCAAATCTCCTGTTACAATGTGTCCATGTTCGACATTTACATAGCGTTGTACTGTATCAATACCACAACACTTTCTATTAATTATATCTACTAATTCTTCGTTGGTAAGATCTTTCAAGCACCTGTTATAATTGTATATTCTACTTGATACTGGATTATTGTACTTATATACGATTCTGATAGGTGTGTATTCGATTGTACTTCTTCAACACGTAAGCAGTGTTTCTTCAATATTGTGTGATTGAAGGGTATTTCGTAGAGAATTCTGCTTTTGAAGCTATTAGATAATAACTTCTATGTTGTGGATCTTATTCTTAGGTTTCGTGATAGTTCTTTTGTCATGTTGAAAAGCGAGCCAGCAGGCAGAATATGAGGTATCTGTTTTGTTATTAACTGTTTCAAGGAAGTCTACTGACTTGGATAGATTTACTCTTGTCAATTTCTTTTCTTCGTAGACTTTTGAGTAACCTGTAGTATTGCACAGGCTTGAACTCTCCATTATTGCTAGTGATTTCCTCCAACACTTTCGCAGCAGTTGCTGCTTTATTCTTTCTATCTATCGTGTTTTGTTCCTCTGTTATTTCTTCCCATTGTTACATTGTTATTTTAAACGAGAAGAAGAGAGGATATCCCTTGTTTGGGTGACAATTGTGGACGTTGGTAATATCAGCGTGACCCATGATGTTATGATACAGTCCAAACGGATATTGTGTCATCAAAAGTTTGATCCAAAACAGTTCTTCCCTAACTTATTTTACCATTTGGCTTCATAGAATCGTGTAGTCCTTGTAACCACAATACCTTTTCACATTTATAAAATGATTATATTGGGGTGTGCGCATTTCATGTGTGAAAATGTTAGTAACATGCTTCCCATCTCTTTCTACAAGCTTCCTTGTGGTCATCCTGACATTGTATTCCGCAGTAATTGCATGCTAAACAGTCATTCCTTGCGCAACAGTTTGTAGTTGCTTCCTTTGAATGTGTTGATGTGTAATCCTGTCACATGCGATATAATGCAATTGTCAGATATTAGTAATACTGCATGTTCTACATTTTTTGTTACACTTGCAACCCTTATTGTTGTTTCCGAAATTTTTGAGTATGTAATAGGAAACACCATCCCCTGCCTTCGCTAATTTTGCTTTTGTAAGGTAATAAGCAGCACTTTGAGCGTTTTTTGACCTAAGATCTAAACGTATGCGCCAAACATGTTTCACTCCTTCCTCAAAGGAACCTTATTATTTCGTCAATCCCCGGAGCTCATCAGTGAGTTGGGATTAACGAAATAAAGACACAGGAAAAGACGAAAAAATCTTTAACTTGACAGACGAAAAGATGACCAACCATGCAGAGAAACATGCAATATATCATGCAGGGAAACATGCATTATAGCGTTCATCCAAGGGCCTACCTGGTGGACGGATTAGTTTATCATCCCATTCTCCCCTTCAACTTTAGGCCTGAACTAGAGGTTGAGATAGAGTTTATCCAGGTGTTCCTTGACGTCTCGAGAGACGCAAACGCCACCAAGATCCTGGCATTCAGCTAACCCGCAGAACATACTTTAAGCACACAATCTTCAACTGTGCTCCTAAAAACATTGCCTCTCGCTTTTGGTTGGAGTCACACTAAGCCACGGCCGAATTACTCGACTGTGGATAGTGGACAAAGGGGGAGCGGGTCAAATTTCATGTTGTGGGGAGCGGCGGTTTTTCTCGAGTTGTGGTAGCCCACCCTGGTTGCAGCTGTTTCTTTCTACAGTTACGGCTAGTGGGTTGTGAACAGCGTTCTGCTACGTGAACCCGTGAACAGCTGATCAAGTCGTGCTTGCTCAACAGGAGTTCAAGTAGGGTTGCCCGATAAGGTAGAATCGTGCGATGATTTAAAGGGGGGGGGGGCAACCGAGGCAGGAGAAATCAATCCATCTACCTACGTCTGCCATCTTACCATTAGGGTGGCTGTTTGAACACTCTGCAGCCAAGGCCAATGTTAGTTTGCTCTCCTCCCTTATTTAAAGTTTTGCTAGGCGGTTGTGAAGCCGCCGGCTAAAATTCCACGGTGACTTTTTTGCAATATTTCACTGCCTTTTTTCTCTGAAAATGACATATCTCTTTTTCGAAATGGTCTTGGAAAGTTTTGTAAAGAATGTGTCTATTACTTATCCCTCGCTGAGGGTATGGATTATTGTTCTTCGAACACCATTAATTGCCCTCCTCCCTTTCCAACATGTGCGTCAATCTCCTTGCGACAACCCACGGCGAGACACAACAAGGCCTTTTCAGTGCGAGCCTTTCTGTCCCTAATCAGGGATTGTGACGACATCAATTTGATCTTGTTCCAACAATACATCGGCTCAGCAGCAGTAAGGGTTCGAGGGATTGGATAGTCAATGGTTTAGGGATTTTTTAAAATGTGGATGGATTTTGGTGGCAGGAGAGAGGGAGAAGTCGATTTTGATGGTTGTGATGATTTCGGGGGAATGGAAGAAGTAGCATAACGCATATTTACCCGTCCCCCGCTCCGCTCCGCTCGACGCAACGATTTGGAAAAAGAAAGTGGGTATAGTTGGGCATGTTCGGCTGGGCTGTTTCACAAAAACTTTCAAGCAATTCAAACATTGGGAAAAAAAGGAAAAAAGTCGCTCGATGGTGGGGTTGTGGTCGTTGATGAGGTAGGGCGCGTTCTTTGAAGGACTTTCTAGGGCTGATGGTGGTGAGGGGTCGTTTCGAGAACAAGGACAACCGCCCTTTGCGCAAAAATCAACGAAGTGGTAGTCTCGGCCAATGGAGGGGGGGGGGGGGCGTGAGCTCAAGTACTACTGACTATTTGAAGGTACCAAGGCATGGCAAAAGACAAAGGAGGATGAACTTCCAACTACTTCCAACAACAACTTAACTAAATAATTTTGAAATTTTTAAAAAAAAATTTCCTGAAAAAAAATAAGTCCTGAATTTTCGAAAGGTCCTATCGTCTACTGTCTAACGTTACTTCAGCGCAGAGATGCTCACAAAAATTAAATTTGGAGGAATTTATGAACGTTTCAATGCTGCTCGGAATTGTAGAAGCCCTATGCTTCTATTAGGTTGTCCCATAATTAGTGAATCACTTTGGGTATTTTTGAATTCAAATTTTTTTCTTTTTTATGTGGAGTCTTGCTCATCCAAACATACATCTCTGTCATCTACAATGTATTGCCTATACAAGGAAATTTAGTTGCTGTCTTATCTCTAGAATTCCAGGAGCTATTGATCGAAGAAAGATCGGAAGTCGAGTTTGAGGTCATGTCACTTAGCGTAAAGTTTCTTCCTGGAGAAGAGCGCTAGAGGTCAGACTGAGTTGTCTTTTGTTGACACGAGGATAGGGCCACATATAGGAGGTGAAAGAAGTGCTAGCCTGGAAGTCTCCAATTTTTTATGAATATTCTCCGCAAGGTGGGGTCGAACGACCTCAGGAAAAAAGCAGACTTTGTCTTGCTTTACTTTCAAATTGAACGCGTCGCCATTGCGCTGTAGATGTTGATCTTCTTCAGTGACCCTAGTATTACTGGGCGGCGGTTCCCAGCGTAAGGTCACTCTCGTGCTCATACAATATCTCGGAAGGGTCGGACTCAAAGGAGGTTCGGCTTTTGCTGTCAGAACTCCCGAACCCTTCATGCTAAGCTGCTGCTTGTTGGAGATTTGCTAGTACACTTCACCCAGTCCAGAACCCTGATGCATATGCTGGATGATCACTGTAAGGAACTAAGGGAGATCAGAAGGAACATGATGATGTCAGATCGTGTGTGGAGCTGTTTCGGGCTCACAGCATACAAGATACAAACTAAATATTTTAAAATCTTTACAACTCTACGTAGATGTCTACATTCCATCAGTTTAATAAGCCGGACATGCTCCAGCAAATGGCGACAAGTTTGTCCAGATCCACCCTCAGTGGCGCTGGGTACAGCAGTGAGATTGCCACTTGAGGGGTAGTTGGAGTGTGGGTCATCTTCAACTCAAAAAGCCAACCTCTCGATAGAGTGAATTACAAGCAGACCGCGGATTGAGGGAGCGTGCCCTCGCCTATCCGCTGGTTGATTCTCTATGTTGTTGGGCGTATGAAAGATCCTAATCAGAAGTGATTAAGAGGGGAGCTCAAAAATAGGTTCCAGAAAAATTGAAGTATCAGCCACGGAAGGCAGCATGTACATGGGCCGAGTAATCGCTCAGGTAGGATAATGTGGATGCTACTTCGCAAAACATGTTTCATGCCTTCACCATTTTTCTTGGATTTTTAATAACAATAAATGTAAAGTGATTCACTAATTATGGGACAACCTAATAGTTTCTAACTTAGTTTCAGACATCTGCAAAAAGTTAATATGAAGGAAGTTATGAACGTTTGAATGATGAAAACTCGCGTGTGTACAAAAAACGGAAAATCGTAGCGGTCTTCGAAGAGTTAAACATTTGTAACAGTTGAAAGACTATAGAAAGAAAACAATCTGAAAAAAAAACTATTGAATTTTGATATATCAACTCATGAGAAGCTATCGAAGAAAGATATGACCTTTTAAATAAATAGATTTGTATCATGACGTAATAGCGTTTAGTTAACTATAATAGTTTACAAAAATAACTTCGGAACTTGAAAAAACTAGGTAGGTTCCTGAAAGTAGAAATCATTGCGATTACTATCATGCCTGGGTTTGGAAAAAAATTGCAAAATACTTCTATTCAATGAGTAAAATTTCATGTTGCCTCGATGCCCATCCCTGAGCGAGACAAAGCGCGCGACTTAACCCGCCCCTCAAGCGAGACAAAGTGCGAAACTTACCGTGTCCGCCACTGCCTGCAATTGTGTGAGATTCACATAAACACAATTACCACAACTCCGCACCTTGTTCTTAAACTGAGTAGTGTGTGAGCCCCTCTTATTCAAACAATTTCTTCTTGCACGCTTCCGTTGACGACACCACTGCAGCGAATCTCACTGAAACGTCGAAACTTGATGTTAGCTGCAGGAGCCATAAGAACGAATGTTAAAGGCACAGCTCTTCGTTCGCTCGCAAACAAATTCGAGCGGAACAACTATACAACTCAAGTTTCTGAGCTAATTCAGCTAGAATAGAAGATATAGATGAAAGTGAAGTGCCAGTGAAGAGAAAAAAGAAGAACCTTCAAATACACTGAAAGGAAAGGCCCTCGGGTCTCATCTAGTAAAGGGGGGAGCATGTGTTGTGACAGTCCATACCGCATGAGGTTACCCGCTTTTTGCGGGGAAGGGGAGCTCCGTGGTCGGTGTCATAGGTCAGCGGAATGGTTCACGCACCCCGGAGATCCCTTCCCATTGCAAAAATTGGAACTTTTGTAGCCGGCAAGAACTGCCACATGCTTCCCCCTACCTTGCTGATGGGACCTAGGTACTCTTCTTCACAGTCGCTATGGAAGACAAGAGAAGCAGAGAGCGGAAATACTGGGCGCTGCTGCAAGAGAACTACAATTGCAAACAAGTGAGCATAAATAAGTGAACAAGACCTAGGCACAGCAACAGCCGTGGCACAGTGGCCGTCCTCTACGTCCTTCCTACGTCTTTCGAAGTTTCGAGTCATGACAATAGTGGAACTTTCGCAGTTGCGGCCCGGCCCCTACTGCCTCATTTCTGTTGCACTTGTCAATCTAGCAGTGGCTTTTGTTTCTAACAAAGAGCTGGACATAGGCATAGGCAAATTAATTATGTAGCCTAGGTGGGTATGTAGCTAGAGGGCGAAACAGTGATCTATAAGATCTTGCTTTTGCATGACTACCTGATAAACAAACGGAACTATTGCAATCAAGCCTAATTTTCTCTCTTAAAGCTACTATACATTTACTTGCATTAATTTAAGGTCAAATGTTGCTATTAGGGTATTCATTACCTCCGACTGTTTTTTGGCATTTTTTTTTAGCATTTATAGCGAAATTGCGCAAGCCACACTATCTAAAGCTTGTGTTTTTGAATGCCACTACTTTTCTCTATCATTTTTTATAGCAAATAATGGGTACAGTATGAGTAGGTACATTTTCAATGAGCTATTACTTTTAGCTACCCCAAAGTGGCGTTCTTGAAGATCACAAATTGTGGGTACCCCCAGGAGGCCCGTCGCCGCGACAAGAATATCAGCGACCCCGTTGCGCGAGCGGTACTGTAGGGATTCGTCGCCGTCAAGTTAAAGAGAATGTTCCATTGCACGTCCTATGTCGCACATCATGCGCAGCGACTCGTCCGCGACTCTGCCCTCTTTACGCGGGACGGGCCTCTTGGGGGTACCCAAATTGTGAAGCTTCTCTTTCGCGTTGCTTCGTATAGGTAAAAAAAACAGCCATTTCGAGCAAGTTCCAAAGAATAGGGTGGTAATGAGAGAACCCCTTATTCCATTTCTATCAGTGCTTTTTCAGAATGATATCAAATTGGATGGGTTCAGGACTCGGAACTGCGGTAGAAAATCACCCTGCGGCGGTTTTTAGAAACAGTTTGCTATCACTGCCTTCAATAATATGTAGATAATTAGATCTAGATTGGATATATTGTTACTGACTGCTGTTTACAGAGAACGCTTTCTCATTCGGTTGTGAATGTCCATGAAAGAAGAAATGTACCTTCAACATCAAACCATTCCTCTCTTGTACTTCGATTTTTGTATGTTTCTTATTAAGTCGCCGAATTCCAATTCTGATTAACATTTTTCAAAATTTGTACATGTTTTCGGAAACAATAGAAGCACTCCAGCTGCTTTTATCCCAAATCCAAAACGAGCGATAACTCCTCTCGGGTGAACCTCTCGACACGTTATCTTTCAAATCTTCCCTGTGAAAATCAGTCCTATACAAAAGGACAAACTTGATGAGAGGATTTTGGTGAACACTGAGGTAGAGATGATGTGAAATACAAGTTCTGGTTTCCCATGTGCACATTATTAGACTGCCTAAATATTGGGCAGTAGGTGTCAATGCAAACCTGTAACACCATAGAAACCGTAGCAGCGCAGCTACTCGTGTGCCCAACAATCAATTATAGTAATAAATACTATGTATAATAATCACAATATTACGTACTATATACTGTAATAATCCTTCCTGACCTTTACTATTCTCACCTCTTTTCCTAGGTTTTTGAGATTGAGGCTTGCCGTTGCTCTCGTCACGTTTTCTTGTTGATGAACCTTCATCCCGACCGATTGGATCTGGGAGTGCTTGCTGCATCAAAGGAACGGGACTGAATGAAGCGCTCATAGCAGACAATTTAGAACGTGTGGCAGCCGAACACTGCGCTTCTAATGAAGCGGCCATAGCAGCCAATTTAGAACGTGTGGACAGCCGAACACTGCGCTTCCAACTGTCGTATGTATTGTTGACGTCTCTGCTTGAATAGAGCACCTCGTTCTGCGCTCCTTCGCCATCGTTTTGTACGTGTCTTCGCGGGCAGTATAGTTTTGCTCAGCTTACTGTACTTCTCTTTCTTTTGCTTGTTCAGAACTGACGCCAACAAATGCGGATCAAGATGGTGAAGCACTTGAATATTGTTCCTGTGGCTTGTTCGATTTCTGTCTCCCCAATTTTCTGGAAGAATACGAGGTTTTGGGGGAAGGCTGCGAACATCTACTCCTTCCTCGCAACGACTGCGTAATTGACATTTCGCACCGCTACCTAAAACAGACTCAAACTAATGAAAAATTTTACCGCGATAAACAATCCTTAATCAAGATTGAGTAAACCTTGTCAAACTCTAAACTATGACTACTTTCAAAAAAAAACTTCCATTATGTTATGAGCTTTACTTCCTGTTCGCTCCTTTCACCCTCCATGAAGGAACAACCGTCCGTTGTGCGAATCCAGAATTACTAACTTCTTAAGGAATTCTCGACACGAACACCAATTCCATTACCAGCCCGGTCCCGATACGCCTCCCCCTCTCCCCGAAAATATGGATGAAGAAACGGCAAACTCTCTGGTTCGCCTACTTCATGCCTTTTTCGTGATAAATCGCCAATGGAACAATTTTTCCTTCTACCACCTATAATAATAGCTAAAGCTAAAAGCATTTGCCGTTGATCAATCCCGTTTTTGGGATGCGGCACGCATTCTACTTCCATTTGTACATTCGTAGTGGCGTTTGAATGCGATGTGGCCTACAATGACTTGCGGGGGCCAGCCGATGTACAAGTCAGTGTTTTTATCCTCCCAGACAAGTCTGGTACCAATTAACCGACCCCGGAGGGATGGAAGGCTTGGTTGGCCCGGGCGACTCACGACCCAGGATCCCGGACCGCTCGCGTGGTAAGCGTACCACTTGCCACTGCACCACTTCCACCCACCACATATAATATAATACAACCTTTCAACATTCCCTAACACGATTCTCTGCACTTCTCGAATACGACCCCTTAAAACTCCTGAAAATGCGCCTACAGTCACCAATGCGAAACCCTCGCTGAATGTGGCACAACGGAAGGTTAACCCTATTTTCAAGGACGGCACTACTCCATTGCTCACCATCGCTCTTATCCTAAAAGGTGGGTTCACTGTAAGTTCCTCGCAACTCCCTATTTTTTTATTCATTTCAAGCAGCAACACTCTTCCGCGATTATTAACGACAATATTTATTGGTTACTTTATTAACGCCCTAATTCAATCAATTAGGCCACGCTCAATTCCTGTGACAAAATACAACAAGGAATAAATGGAACTGAAAAAAAAAATGCTCAAGAATCCCTAGATTGGAAGATTTCTCTTTCTAATGGTCCGTAGGAGCCTTGTGACTACAAAGTCATGGTGACCGAATTGGAGAACTTAAGGAGGCTCTCTGAAGATCCGCTGGCACGACCCAAAACTAATTTGCGAGCGAGGAGCTTCACTTTCAGGGCTGGCAGTGATTATCTGAAACTAGTGAAAAATATACCCGGCTCCCTATCGCTGGCACAATTCAAGCGCCGTATAGTTAACTTGCTACTGAACAATGCCGGGTCCTAACGTTTTCTAAGACTGATAAGCAAAAACCATATTATATTTGGTTTCACGCAATTGGATGTTTGTATAAGCGTTCGGTAGTCACATTGCGGTTTTTTCATCATGGCTCTAATGCCTTCAAGTTGACTGAGTTCGTGAACTACATAGAGGAGGCTTCCTGAATATTCCCTTGAACTAAAACAATTGATAAGCACGTTATTTCAGTCACGTTTGCCTTCCGCAGGCGTTATAAACTTATACTTATAAATATTAATTTACTATTAATAATGAACCAACCGTGTACACCTCTTGATGAACGATCATTTCGAGCCCACACGTGATCATGCACAATTCCATGTAGATGGCAGCGATTATTAGCACGACTCGCATGATCCGTACATAACGACAGAATGGCTAAGCCGTGGATTGGTTTTCTGCTTAATCGGAAGGACAACTTTTTTAAACGATATATCTTCCCAAAAATTTGGAAGCCAGTTACAGGCGAAAATCCTACGGTTAACTGCCGACGCAGATGATTTCCACTTCAGAAAATTGCGAGTGGGGTCGCACTGGGAGGAGGAAAGATTGGGTAGTGGCACAAGGTTCCAGCTTCGACCGAGGTTCTGACAATTTTCCGCGAAGTAATCAAAAACGTGCATAGTCGTTGGTAAATTAAGTAAACACCGAAGCACAATCATGATGGCGGGAGTTCGTGGTAAAGGTGATGAAGGGGTGGAGGGGTGTGCTTGGGTGACCATACCATTCTCACGTGTGGTGTTGGTGAGATTATATCGAACCCCCCCCTACCATAGGTCGTAGTGCTTCCAATTTTTTACAGTGTAAAAACGAAACTGAAGTTCCAGGACAGCCTACAGTACTTGCCTTCAAAGCTGTAACAATAAGTATGCGAACTCTGATAGCTTCGTAATCGCACACCAAAAAATTTCAACTCAGATGGTACAGAAGAGCACAGAATATTCATAACCGAGCAACATAGCGCATTCAACTGTAACGCTAAAAAATGTAAATAACCACGAACGCCTGTGTGAATTCCGTGAAAAGGTGCGTGCGGATGGAAAACATATGGCTCTTCCTAATGGGGACGTTGGGGTTTCTACAGCGCCAGCTGTTCTAGGCAGGCAGTGTGCAGAAGTTGAGTGTTCGAAGATGGGCCAGCTACAGATGGAATAGTGACGACGTAAAAGGTCGGGTGACAGTAAAGGACGGCAAACTTGAGCAGCATAGGGTCTGGTGCGATACCTAGCGATTGACAGGGTTGAGCATCAAGCATTGAGCATGTCTCACTTAATGCGAGAATGGACAACAAAATTGCCTCATCAGAAGCAGCACAGCTCATATTAGAGGCTAACGGCACACCAAAGTACATGGAGATGGTATGGACCCACTGAAACCTCCAGGTGTAAGGAGGTCAGT
>MU868966.1:14414-24624 GCA_036418205.1 Ostertagia ostertagi | reverse complement strand
AAATGGCCCATTCATTATTAACATGCATCAGCATCCTGTGGCGAGACGTGTCGTAATTCCAGACGCAGAAGTACACATAAGGGGGAAGGGGGGGGGCTCGAGAAATCTGGCAGAGATATGCGTGGTCAAGCTGCAATGAATGTCCTGGAAGACCATTTGGAGGGTCGCAATACAGGTTGGGTTCAGAAGCGGTCCTCTGCTATGAAGCGTCTACTCTTATGAGTCCCTGAGCGCCAAGGATGGAGACAGGACTAGCTTGGCAGTAGGCGCTTAGCACGACTCTTTAGGCGATCTTTTTGCAAGATGACACCGCGCTGTAGCCTAATGACCTGCACCCTTCTGGTAGCAGCCTGTCTACAAAATGATCGGACAACTGCATTCGACTGGTGCTAGTAACATACGTCGACTCTAGAAGAGTTGGGATGGGGGCAGTGAGCGGCGCTCATTCTATGCTCATCTGTGCCATCCCGTATCAGTAATCTCACACACTGCAACTTTTCACGCATGGCAAACGTTGCTCGCTCCCCTCTTCCCCTCTCCCCGAATTGGCCACATTTTTCTATCTCACAAATTTCTCGCTTCGTATCGAATGCTGCCGCTATCTCGGCAGGAGGGCGTATACGAACATAGAAGTCACCAAAAACTTCCCATCCATGCGACTTCATGGAACTTTAGTTTCGTTAGGAAAATCGATTGCAGTAGCAAAAATAAACTACCTGACAACGTCCTCGAGATTGATATACTACGTTTTCTAGTGTTTTAATATCCTCAAATCAAAGAATCAGGATATTCAAAAGAAAAATTTTCGAGGTCACCATTGATTTTTTCTGGCAAAAAAAGAGAAGCACGAAAAACCGTTTCGGCGAACACTTTTGACCGCTACTGTACATGCATATGTGATGGTATTCTTGCACTAGTAGTCCAATTTCACAGTTGCGTTTTTTTTTCTTGTTTATTTATATTGTTTTGAGCTTGTAAACACGTATATCGTAACAACAGCACACTTCTTCAATTAGAACCCTTATGAATTCGAAAAGCATTAACAATTAATATTAGAATCAGATCGAAGGGGCGTTCTGATGCTCAACTTTGTAGGATTTCTCGAGGCGCAGCAACGCGTGCTGTTAACTCCGCAATTACGTCACGTCTCATCACAAGATACCGAAGTTCAGTTCCATCTCCATTCCCGACAACGAAAGCTTGCAGGCTCCTTAGAAGTGAAAAGAGAGTAACAGGGAGAATGTACTCACTGGCATCGAGTCCATGTGGAAGATCAACGATGCGAACAATGTAGTTCGCGTAGTCCGTAAGCTTTTCACCACCTGTAAACGTTATGTAGGTTTCTTGGCCAACAACCCATGGCTCATAATATATCTAAAATGGAACACGTTAATCTCCTGTCAACCCAAATCCCAGAAATTGAAGAAACTTCACCATATCAACAAGGCCTCCACTACCAGGAATGTGTGCAACCGCACGGTCACTGTCGAATAATCTAGTGTTATCAAGAGCACTTCTGACGCTTCTAGAAGATTCAAATACCGCATATGCGCTACCTAAAGGATGCATTTCATATTTGAGCAAAGTTCGTTAATCATGTACAGTGTGTTACCTGCAATAGGTCTGCTAGAGATGTACCGAGGCCTGCGAAGCCATTTCACTGCCACAGGTCCGTAGGTCGAGAAGAAGTCTTTCAGAGCACCTAGAAAAATACCAGCAAATCAATATGTCCTCGTGAAACAGAAAAGTGAAGCAATAGGAAGGTGACTAGACTAGCAGACTAGCAGTAAAAGAAAGCTGCACGATGTGAACGGAGGAAGTGACGCTCAGCGCTTCACCGGTCCGCAGATGTCACCTCTACGTTTCGGACCACCTTTCATCAAAATCATTAAAAATGGTCTTTTAACCCTTTGACGACAATGGAATTTGCACGTAGCTTGCTCGTGGGACCACGCCTCTTTTTGGCGCGCCCAACTCTCGCTCACAATTGGGCAAAATTGTCCCTCAAAGCAGTTTTTCTATAGAATTTTTGACTTTAACAGTATATACCAGATATAACTGCAGTTCTAGGCTTTCATACTGTATATTGTTTTCAAGAGAATTCCAAATTTGGAAGGGGAACTCGGGTTTTAAAGGGAAGGAGGGCAAAACCTCTAAAAGTTTAAGTGTCCAAGAGAATTTTCGATACACTTCAAACCCCTTCCCATATCTGAGGCTATGAGAAGACGAAGAAGTCCTGATTAGTAATTAATCTTCAGCCTAATAATGCAAAACCCCAATTAATATGCTGGCGAGCTAAATGGCACATTCTAAAATTCTATATAAATTAGCTCTTAATAAACATTTCTGTAAGCCGTGCTAGTCATAGATATTATGGAACTTGCTTATAATTATTGGGGTGTTACAAATGTTTTAAATGCGCAAAGAAGGAAATTTTAAGGTGGCACCCACCATTGGGTGCCATTGTCCCACGCGGCGAACATAGTGGCACCCATCGGTGGGTGCCGGTCTCCGGACATCTGTCAACCGTGAGGCTAGGCAATTCAGCGTTTTGTTGTGCTGTCTGGGAGCTCTCACACAAGCGCACTATTACAGAATCTCCGCTTTCTTTACCTCCTTCAAAAGGCTTAGTCCCACTACCACAAAGAACGTCTGCTTTTCCTTCTACACTCTCACCCCCTGGTTGACAGAAGCCTTGTAACCGTGGGTGAAATTGTCGTCAAAGGCTAAACCCTAGAAACAATGTCCAAGATTCAAGCACATAAGCTAACGACGTGGAGTGCAACTGGTGCTAAGTGGGTTTGGGGGGGGAGGACCACGTGACGGTGCGGCGCTCTGTTCGTCTGCTCCAAGGCTTAACCCCGACTAAGCCTTGGAAGAGAACACGAACCCAGCGCCGCGCTGCCGCGTGCCCTCCCCCGATCCACTTAGCACCGCGTAATTTCAATGTATTCCTTACCTAATGTGACTTCAGGAGAAACTGGTCCGATGTAAATTCTCCGAGAATAGCGGCAGTAGTCGTCTGGTCCAACATCAGCATGATAGTGACGGAGGCGGTAAATACCATGTGGTTCACGCATTACTGAAAGGAACTTCTCCGTGAAAACATATGTCAGACGCTATTAAGGGGGGGGGGGCCTTTCAGGGCAGACCACACTTTCAAAACGGTTTTTTGCATATTGTAGGGACGCATGTAGGGAACACAAAACCATGTTTCATTTTCGCTGAACGGTTTTTAGCAGTACCAAAAAAGAAGCATAAGGTACTGTTAATGGTTCGATCCCCCGTGGCGACTAAATTTTGCATTTGGGTTGGCGCCTACGGTTTGGTGCCAAATCGCGCTAAATGTCAAAATCAGATGTCAATTCATCGTCAGGACCATTTTGAAGCCAACAAGTGGCCGCCAACCTTGATTGCAAAATTTAGTCGCCGCGGGGGATCGAACCATCAAGGGTATCATTCACCACTTTTTTGTACTACTAAAACCGTTCAGCGAAAACGAAACATGGTTTTGTGTCCATACATGCGTCCCTACAATATGCAAGAAACCGTTTCCAAAAGCGCGGCTTGCCCTGAAAGACCCCCTTGTAAGCACGCAGGGTCAACCGTCGCGTTGTGCCGATTTCGAATTATTCACGAACCACCATCGCCACGGTCTTAGAGCCCCACCTTCCCCTCATTCATCGGTACCCATGCTATTTCTATAGTGTTTAATTTTGAGACCAGCCGACAAACCTCGACAACGCCTCCAATTCCTTGGAATCTCGCTCAGAAGAGGTTAGAGAGTACGCAAGGGAGAGGAGGCAGAAAAAGGATATTCCATCCCCTTTTCAAACTGAATCAATCGTACCTTGCGGAAATGAACTGGATATTTACAACCAAATTAGTACTATTCAACATCTTCGAAGCAATGTAACAGTAACAATAGTATACATATAATATTCCTTCTATCGACGATATCACAAGATATTTTATGGAAAAACGGTTTAAGGTTCGAGCTTAATGAATCACTCTACTTATTGCGGCCCATTACTACGCTACCTTAGAAAGTGGTCGCCAGGGGACCTGTATATCAGAGCTGTTGTGTGTACCTTAAAGGCACAGGTCGGGATCGAATTCCCCTCATGAACTTGGCCGCGGTATAATGAAGAGACAGATCGCTGCAAAGAAAGGGACGCGAGAGAGTGGCTTCGTACGAGAGAGTGCAAACACCACATATACGCGATTGATAAAGCTGACATGACGGCAGCACACAAGGCGTGGCCTAGCGCCGTTATCTTACCCTAAAATGTACTACTCCTTAACACCTAGTCCCGACCCACTGCTTTGGGAAACCGTCCATAGTGAAATGAATAAAGGCGTTAGGCAGCTGTTTCAGGCTGGAGCAGCTACTGTCGGCCACTTCAAACTTGATCGTTTTTGCGTAAACTTCATATTTCAAAGGACGATGAGGTCAATGAACAAAGACTTCCTTCCGTCATGAAGGAACTTTCAAAATATTTTGTCGTAAGACTGCTTCCAACGATGGCACCCGATGTTTGGTGATCTGGACCGCAGGCAAGTGTTCTCCCCCCCCCCACCCACAATTCCCCAGGTGTGGTTCACTAGGACAGAAAGCGACTTTTCCGCGTTTCGCAGCGCGAAACATTTTTCGCTGCGGGAACCTCAGGTCCACTGATGATCAGCGGTGGACCTGAGGTTCCCGCAGCGAAAAATGTTTCGCGCTGCGAAACGCGAAAAAGTCGCTTTCTGTCCTAGTGAACCACATTCCAAACTCCCTTTGTATGTGACTGATGCTAATGCTCTAACTCGCTACTTCTAGCTTTTCGGAAGAATCTTCCTCCATTACAACACGACCACTATTTAACTACCATGACAAATCAGAAAATCTCATATACGACCCAACCCCTAACCACAATGTGGAAAAACCAGAAGTGCGACTACACCCCCTTCTGATGAATTTCGCTCTACGAACGGTTGACCCTGGTTAGGCTGGTGTCAGAGTCCGCGATCCGTCGCAGGTTTCGCTGATTTTCGCGATTTGCGCGATTCGCGATTCACGCGACGGGTCACGGAAATCACAAGTGCCCGATCAATACTGCAAGGTGTTCTCCAATCCTGCCGCCACTTCTGCTTGATAGTGATGGCTGAATGACGACTGCTCATGATTCCACTTGTTTCATATTCAGTGTTTCAAATGTTCACACACTTGCAATTTTTGCGATCCGTCGCAGGTTTCGCGCAAATCGTGAAAAAATCAGCGAACCTGTGAACGGATCGCGGACTCTGACACCAGCTTCAGAGCGCCCGCCCTGTTGATAGCATCGTCGGATACGACCTTAGACGATGCTTTCATATACCACACAACAAGCACCCCCGACCCTAAATAAGTAGTGTGAAAATAAGTCCTCACCACGATCAACGCCATACTCGAAAAGCATGTCTCCGAAATATGATAGCGGTCGAGAACAATGCTTACCACTCCAACAAACATTGCAGACTTCGTAAACATGAGAGCCCTGGCTCCTATCCGTTTCCGGGACGAGAGTAAGGATTGCTAATGTCAGAAGTAGCAGTGTTTGAAAGAGTGTAAGGAATGCTAATCACAGAACTAGCACTAGTTTTAACACTAGTTTCAGTAGTACAGCAATCTTCAGAGCTATCCTGAGCACTGGACATTTTCTACTGAACCCACAACATGTAACATCATACAAGCAAAGTCACCTGAAGAAATCATTCGTTTTCACACTCCCAATACAAACCGAGATAGATACAGAGAAGTCAGAACTATACAACGCGGGTCTCATCCAGTAAGGGGGGGCATTGTGATGCAACGTCAAGTGGCTGCCCTCACCCCCACCCCCCTGAACTGCCTTCACTCCCCCTGGCTCACGGGGTCCCGTACTTCGAGAAACCTGTGCGCCAGGGGGAGTGTAGGCAGTCTAGGGGGTGGGGGTGAGGGCAGCCACTTGATGCCCCCTTACTGGATGAGACCCAAAAAATCAAATTACGAAAAATAAGAAGTAGAGTCGTGAGAAGAATCATTGAATCAGATCTCGTCACGCCGGGCATGGACGAAAATTTCGTGCACAACCGCGCGCTAAACCGCGTCGCGATTGACTGTCGCCTACATCTACACCCTCGAAGTTTGGGAACGAGTGTTCGCAACGACTGCATAGCTTCGGCGCGGCTTTCACCTAGCTTGCCACTGTTTCGCTGCGGGACCCAGGCCCATCTTCCCTTTAGCATCACCCTACACATGAGTGCTACTCTACGAAATATTAAAAACGTTTTCTTTGGAACATCTCGCAGTTGTGGTGAATATGTAGATCGTACTTCAAGGGAATGTGTGTGAAATCTTCCAAACAAAGGGTTCTCGGGTAAATCAAAGCGGAACGCAGCATACTTTATTTCTGCTTTATTAGCTTAATGGAGCACGCCTGTTGCCACTGTTGAAGTGTTGGTTCCAAACGCCGATTTTGTTGATGCTTGGGAGGCTCCTTTCCCATTATAACAGGCTCAAGCGTAACTGAGAAGGCAATGGTGATATAGAGCAGCTGAAGCATGATTTTCATGGGAAACAAGGACTGCATTGCAATCAAGGAAAATGGAAAGGAATCATGGCAGTACTCGTATTCAGCGGGTGTGGTTCGCTCGTACAGAACGTTTTCGCGTTCCGCAGCGCGAAACATTTTCGTTGTGGGAACCTCGGGTCCGCAGCGATTGAACCTGGGGTTCCCACAACGAAAAATGCTTCGCGCGTAGAGTCGCTGAAGGGTCGCATTCTGTCCTAGCGAACCACACCTCTACGGAACTTATGCAACACCCGGCACCTGCGCCAGCGGATCAAAAAGAGTCAGGAGTTTTTTCACCGGAATTTCGTCTTCTGGCTATTTCAGTGCGCTGATCACGAACAACGTCAATCCTTGGCGCGGCCATTTTTGGAGAGGAATGAGGGCGATTCAGGAGATGGAGGCGGGAGCCACTTCACGTGTAGTAAAAGTTTGAACATGCAAGGTTGCTATAGAAGTAAATCATTATTCAGGCGAGAGGGCGCAGATGAGGGTAGAACATTGACTTTTTGAAAGACCGAGCTCAAGTAGTTCCTGGGCGATATTGGGCCCCGTAGCGCAAATATGTCGCTAAGCGAAACTGGCAGCAAAAATGTATGCCATCGTTGTGATCAGTGCACTGACTAAACCTTATACGCTAATTAACCGTCCCTTCGGTTAGAACAAGTGTTACACCGAATTGTCGCAAAATTGCAACATGTGGCGCTGCGCCAGAATGAATGCCACATTCTTATCAGCGCTTTGAATGACAACCCAGGCGACCTAAAGTAAAAGTCTAAGTTAGAGTAAAAGTTTGGGTGGTTGCTAGTGGAACACTGCTAAAACATCTCCATTTTCATACTCCTTAGTCACCTTCATGAACAAGCAAAATTGTGACACACTCTGGAGCTCCCTCTTCGGCAAAAATTGGGTTATGTGGCCGGGACGAACCACTGCATCGCAATGCCCTCCCACCACCACAACCCCCCCCCCAAGAGTTCACTTGCGCTTATTCTAGTCTCGGTGGCTAATTGATGGTTTTAGCCACCTGAATACTAGCCACTTGACTTCCTTGACAATGCTTCAAAGATAGTGTGACCCCACTGTTCTTGCACGGAACACTGATCACATGGTATCTCAACAAGGACCACTCTACATAGTTCCATCAAACCACTTATTTGTGAGGGGCTCAGTTTCACCCAAGAATAATCCACGCAAGGGTATGCATCAGGGAAAAATCAGAACATGGTAAAAGAATGTTGGGCCTTAGCCCTACGACGAACTAGTCAAGCAGGCGCCACATAGGTACTAGGTCGCTGTTGCGGAAAACTCGTCCGCTTATTCTCCAGGATGTAGGTGTGAGTATTGAGATGTTGTCAAATTTTGTTTCATTGATCACTTGCGATTCGAGTTCGTAGCAGATATCTATCGATGCGATTTTGCGATCGTGAGCTCGTGTGATCGCATGATCGATACGTAACCATTGCACACTCAAAGTGAAAGGAGGAGGTTTCTACAAAGTATGACCGCTCCGTGACTGCGATTTTGGAGTGGAAAAATCATTGCACATCTACCCTCGCTGAGCGGAGCAGGCAGTTTATGGTTGTTTTCTGCATTAGCAAATTGCACATGATCTCTTGCAACGTTTGCATTTTCGTGCACTTCAAGCGTTAACGACCTAAGCAGTGTATTCGTACACGACGTCAGGACGTGCACAACGAGGTTTAGCGGTTTAGAGTCTCGGCAGTTTGATGATACATTGCCAGATACCTTCTCCGGAACTATTCCAATAGAAGGGGCATTCTGATGTAATAGTATCCGCCGACTACAGAAATATCACGGCACATAGGAGAAGTAAGCTCAGGTGTGGGCGACATCTTCAGCTTAAGCAAAAAAACTAGTAAAGTATTACTTCTTCTATATCGAACACATTGTTGCTCTACACCGAATCGCCTCTCCTAGCTGAAATACGCCTTTTTTCATAACTCTGAGAATTGTTCTCGAAAAGATAGTGCTAACCTGCCTCCCTTTTCCCAGCGAATAAGGTCACTCATCATGAAACTTCCTCACAAAGCAAGCGTTAAACCGCGCTCATGTCCTTGGGGGACATCAAAGTGAGTGAGCTAATTACTGTGCTTGGGACTAAGCTATAGGAAGGGGAAGGAACCTTGGAGGAGCAGTGAGCTATTTGTGTTCTCCCTGGCGTTTCTCCCCTTTGATTGGCTCGGTCCTAATGCTACCTAACATCGGCTATGTTTTGAACCCCTCCCCCAAGCAGGGTCTGTCCTATCGTTGTTACTTTTCGAAAAATTTTTACGACCCCCCTCCCCCAACGTGGATTTGATACGACCCCCTTTTCCCTACCTCCACCATCTCCATCTTCCATCAAAACCCCGCCCACTTTTTCCTCCAAAAATGCCGTCGAGCGGGGGGGGTATATAGTCACTCTGAAACGGTAAATATCTCCGAAAATTTCCTTCTATTTCCACCATTTCAACCCATTTTTACCTATACTCCCACTACTTCCTTTTCTAGGGGGGTATACGCCCGCTGAAACGGCAAATTTTTATCCTGCGCGCCCTCCACTCGCCCAGCCTACTACCCACGAAATCTTAGTTTCACCTCAATCCCACACGTGATTTCGAGCGACTAAAGTGGTACGACCCCCCCCCCTCCTACAAACTCAACCAGGTACGACCCCCCCCCTCCTACAAACTCAACCAAGTACAACCCCCCGTTGTTACTCGTAACAACGTAGGGTTGACCCTGCCCCCAAGCACATGAGCGCCAAAAAGATTACTAAAGGTGGCATGAACTATTGCACCAAAACTCCCCGTCCCCCCTCCCCCTACGTTAGTGGGTACCTTATTATTGCAACATGCCCTCCTGGCTGCGTATGCAGACTGACCAGAAGTTGCTTCTTGGGATTTTCCTTTAATTCTGCTCTGCGCATAACCAACCGCTACCCAAGTTATGGTTCTGAATATCTCACATTAAATCACTCATTCAGATTATTTCAGCTACTAAACCGGAGCAGCAAAAGTTTTGCCTGGCCAACAGCCAGATTCCTTTGCTATTGAAATATGTCAGTTAGGAGAACATGAAGTAATTTAACGCTATCATTCAATAATATGAGCATTATCATTGGTCGTGCTGAAAAACCATTTTGCCATTCCAATATCATTGTCGACCACACACGACGCAATTCGCGACTGCGTGATGCTGAAATGTGCGAATGGATTTGCGGAACGAGGAAGGTATTCCACTGATAAAAACAAGATTGAAGGCAACAAAAAACGAAAAACTTTTTAACTTTTCAACATTAACAAACTAAGCAACGTTAAGCTCGAGACAAACACAAAAAGACACAGACATACACAAAAATAAATGCGATAACAAACTACAGAAAGAAACGGTGGGGTGCTACCGTAGTTGGAGGGAGGGGCAGCCGGCGGTGTCCGCTGTTTGCTTGTCTGCGCCTATCGGTCGAGACTAACTGCGAAACGAAGAACCGTAAAGAAACGGGAACACGCCCAATTCAGAAGTAGCGGAATGCCTTTGCCTAGATGTGAACATTACGAATATTTACTTGGGTTTGCAGTTGGCTAGGCGTGGGTGAGTGAAGACGTAGTTCATCCGTTCTCCAGCACTGTCAGTCG
>MU868966.1:0-10462 GCA_036418205.1 Ostertagia ostertagi | reverse complement strand
GTAATGAGAGCTAGCGCACGGTGTCTCGTCTGCGCCCTCTCTCGGCGAGATAGTGGTAACGTCTACGCGAAAGGACGGACTCGTGAGCTTGCGGGAGGGCCATTTCTAGAGGGGGTTGAGGGGTGAGAGAGAGATGAAGTCACTCAGGCCTCTCATAAAACGCGCAAAAACTGTCAGCTCACATATCCGAATGAGGGAGCACAAACAATTCTACCCATGTGTGGTTCAGTAGGACAGAAAGCGAGCTTTTCGCGTTTTGCAGCGCGAAACATTTTTCGCTGCAGGAGCTCCAGGTCCACTCATGATCAACGGTGGACCTGAGGTTCCCGCAGCGGATGTTAAAAAACGCAAAAAAGTCGCTTTCTGTCCTAGCGAACCACACCCTTCCTACCCCCCAACCCCACCCGCTCTCATAGCGCCTATGAACCAAGACGTTATTTATACCAGCTGGCCTTTCGGCAAGACAATCGGTCCATCTGAAGCAAACGCTAACAACTGTGACACCACAGAAATAATTTTAATGCAAGCAAAGTGGCGGCATGACCACGGTGACGTTGCGGTCGCGCGGCGTCTGAACCATAGGCGGCAGCAAAATGCCTCAAGCATGAATTGCAGGAACGCGTCAGGATACGCGTAAGCTGAAAACCGTCAGTAAGAGAATGAAGCAGGGAGTCGCATTGTTTATTTGGTCGTATGTATGTCACACAAACTTTCTTTCACATATACACATCAGGTGAGGAGGCAAAACCTTGGAAATGTAATGTAGTTGACGTTATTGAAGGAAATGGCAACGGTGATTTGCCCAATCTGTGGTATGGGGCCAAAATACCAATTAAACACGTCCAATGAGGTGTATATGGCAGAAGGACAGATCGCAACTTCGCAGTTTTGGCAGCTCACACTACACACACTGAACATTTAATTTGACTCCTGAGACTTTCGCAATGCAAAAATAAAAGCTGGACGAGTTTTCACAGTAACACGTACCGGTGCATACAGCTGTGTGCATTTAGAACTCATAGATAGAGTGGAATGGAATTAAGTATGGCTTCTGTAAGATTTGTGCCGAAGAATCTGTTTAGTGGGTGGATTGAGTAACCTACGAGTAGCACAGATGTGCCGTTGTCGCGGCTCGAAAGTGCGCGACAATGGCGCTAGGGTCTTACAAAGTCAGCATTTGGCGACTAATCTTAGCATTTGGACGAGTTACATAGCGCACACCCATGACACGCAACGTGGATTACGGCGTAGCGGCTAATTCAAAAGCGTGCGGGTTAGTTGAATCTGGAGCAGGCAGGTTCGTACAACTCGTCCGGCCCCGCCCCTTCCTTTTTCAAGGGAATTTGTTTTGGCTTCATCGACGGTTTTCTTTGCTTCTTTTTCATTTTTAGTCAATTCGGCATCCACAACTTCATTATCAACCGCTGTGACCTCACAAATTCCATTTGGGGATGTTGCTTTAAAATATTGCGTATGGGTGGGTTGAAGGCTCACAAAGTGGTGCTCTAATTATGCGCTCGTGTGTGCGGTCACGCCGCAGAATACGAGAACTTTACTCAAATGTGAGGTTTACGATGAAAAAGGAATTCATTAGAAACAAGATAGAGGTGGTCAGTGGTGCAAGGACGAAGAAAAAAAAACATGAGAAGTGGCTCAGAACCCGAGACATGGGACCTTTTTGTCCCTATCCCGCAATGGTGCGACTCCATCGGTTCTGCTCTCTTTAATGCTGAAGCTCTCTTTTCTGAACGGCCAGAGTCCGACGGCGAGAGGGTAGTCGTGCCGCGACGGGGGTGTATCTCCGCTAAACAGCTGGAAACATACTCCTAGCTGGGAAACACGCATCGTCTCCAACCCTTACGGAAGAGCTTGTCTTTCGACTTGGTATCTTTTTACCCTTCTTTGACCTTCAACCTTATCCTGAAATCCTTCTTTGAAAGAGATTTGCGTACCGCAGCAAAGAGGACGTCCCCTAAGGTCAAGTATGCATTGCGGCACACCCACCCTTCCCCGTCGGAGTATGACCACTTAGAACAGGAAAGAGGGCAACACCAATAACAGATGCATCAACGCGGAGAAAATCGGGCAAAAAAGGTCCCATATATCGAATTCTGAGTAGTTCCCAACTGTTTCTTCTTTGCCCCTGCACCACTGATCACCTCTAGGTTTCTAATGAGATGCTACTCAGGGTCAACCATCACGTTCGCAATTTTTCGAAATTGTTGCGACCCCCCTTTTGAAGGGAGTCCAGGTGCTACCCCCCCGCATTGCTGTCAAGAGTGCTGTTAAGTGTAGGTGTGCTGCCAATGTTTTAATACATTCACATTCACATTTTATTACATTGCCATTCTTTTATTCTTCGCAATACATGTTTGAAATTTTTGAAAAATTCAAACTCAAGTAATAATGCAGAACTCAAAAATTTTCTTCATGTTCTCAAATTTTTTATAGACATCATAGATCAGCCACCTGAACGCTTGAAAAAACTCACTTGCAAAAAAGGAGGAGAAAGTCAGTTCTTTTGCGGACACATCAACATAAACCGGCACCATTCAACTACTACAACCCCAAAAAATTTTTTTCTTCTTCAAAATTTTAATTTTCGTGCCGAAACTTCGCCCATAGGGGTTATTCGATGCCCTGATACGAAAATGACATTCATTTTTGGCGTTGGCGCCATCTGGCGCCAATTGGCGCCAGTTTGGCGCCAGGGCTATTTTCACCAAATTCGCTGTAAACTTGTATACAGGGGTTATTTGCACTATCAAGGTGAATTTTCCTTTTCCTGGGCCTTCTTGTACACACTCTCAGGATAGCCTTAGGAGAGGGAGGATCCTTGGATGAGTGTTGAGCACTGGCAACGGTGTGGCAAAAGTGCAAGCAGAAGATAACAAAAATGAGAGTGATCTACTCACTTTCGGAGCACTCTTCTCCCCAAAGGCTTAGTCCTGATCGCGAGCTAATCAGTGAGAGGGCGCAGACGAGCCGAAAATAGGCGCCAAATGGCGCAGGCGCCAAAATGAATGTTATATTCGTAATCAGGACCCCAAATAACCTCTGTATACAAGTTTACAGCAAATTTGGTAAAAATAGCCCTGGCGCCAAAGTGGCGCCAATTGGCGCCAGATGGCGCCAACGCCAAAAATGAATGTCATTTTCGTGATCAGGGCATCGAATAACCCTTTGGGCGAAGTTTCGGACGAAAATTAAAATTTTGAGATTTGGGGTGTAATAGTTGAATAGCGCCCATAAACCTACGCAAAGGTAGTGGAAAGCAGATTTACACCTACATCTGGTGCCGGAGAACCCTCCGCCGCGCTCCAAATCTAACGCCACAACGCGGCTGCGTTTGCCGGAGCGTTTTAGCTTGGGCGGAGAGTATCACCAAGAACGGTTATTGATGAGCGGGACGCGGGAAGGAATTACTTTGAGATGGAATAACTTTCTTGCAAACTATACATGGTTTCAATTTGTTTGGAGTGTTAGATTGAACTTGTGCATGAGGTCCGCTTTTAGAAATTTGCAACGGTTACCTAACACGCCTGAAAGTGTTTCTGTTAAAAGTGGAATAACCAAATTTATAAGAAGGTTCAGCCCCAAGTCCACCTTTTTGAAAAGCTGTAAAAAGCTTCAGAAAGTACAAAATCTCTCTACCAAAACAGTATGAGAAGTTTCGTGATCGACCCATTTTTCGAAAAAATTGTCCCGTTCGCACATTTTTTCATTTGCGAAGGCGAGTTTTTGGGCTTTCAGCTGCCATAACTCACTTCATTTTCATTTCTGTGGCAAACTTTTAGCATGGGTGAAAGTACAGGATTTGCTCTTTTTCACAAGCACCAAACCGTTTTTCAAAATCCATTTTCCGAGAAAATCACACGTTCGAACATTTTGTTCCCATAGGTTTTTGAGCAGCACATGCGAGTTTTTGAGCTTTCAGCAATAATAACTTCCTTCAAAAAGCTTGTTGGGGAGGGGCGAAGACATTTTTGAAGACTACGAGATTTCTGCTTCTTATGTTAGGGCGGAAGTGGTGTAGTGGCAAGTGGCACGCTTACCACGCGAGCGGTCCGGGGATCAAATCCTGGGTCGTGAGTCGCCCGGGCCAACCAAGCCTTCCATCCCTCCGGGGTCGGTTAATTGGTACCAGACTTGTCTGGGAGGATAAAAACACTGACTTGTACATCGGCTGGCCCCCGCAAGTCATTGTATAGGCCACATCGCATTCAAACGCCACTACGAATGTACAAATGGAAGTAGAATGCGTGCCGCATCCCAAAAAGGGATTGATCAACGGCAAATGCTTTATCCTTTTTATGTGTACCACAATTCTCTGGAGCAAGCGTCCCCCCAAAAATAGGTCTTTGAAGGATTTTATTTTCAGCCCCGAGAAGTCAAATCCTTTCATAGCAATGCATTCAACTGTTCTTTATTCCGTAAGAAAACACCGTAATTTGCCTAAAACTGTCTCTCTGTGCATAATAAATCGAATCTAATGCGGTCTGCACAAGCAAGTCTTGCCCTCGGATACGCCACGCACGCGCCTGTGGCTGGCATTTGGAAGTCTATTTCATCTTGCTATGACCCGGACTTGCTCAGTTTTTGGCACTGCTACCACGCTCTGATGCGACGAAGCGAGCTCTCCCTAAAAGCTTTGCTGAAGACAGAAAGATTTTTTTACGATGTATAGTAATTCACGCGGAGAAACACTTCAGGACGAAACGGGCGAGCCTGGAAAGAATAATTATTTTGAGTTTATGACAACTTCATCTTTTTTGTGAGCGTTCCTTCAGTCCTTCACCCACTGATGAACTGACATCAAACTATCAACACAATTTCTGTTGCGGGTCCTTGAAATCGCGACCCACTCGTTCAAATAATGTAAACGGACGGTGACCCTGATGCTACTTCACCGTAAGCTTTCACGCGCATCGCAACTTTCACCCTCTCCAGAAACTGGTTGTCGTAACTTCCGTACGGTCGCTTGCCGCCCAATGGTCGCGAGCTGGTCCGACTCGAATTCCGCAGTACGGTTGATGGACGGTTCCAGAAGCTGCAAGGAACAAAGGAATTGTGGCCCTCGTGGTCTGGCTCTCAGCAAATCAGAATACGCAGACGACTTCCAAATCGGTTTGCCCCTAAACTTCTGCTGTCACCCGCGCAGTATCTGTCCGAGAACCTCCCGTGATCCATCGAGCCGCTGAAGCTCCCCTCTTTCCCCTCGTCCCTAGAATTAATGGGCACACTTTCTCAGCAACACAAATAACCGAAGAGAACTGAGGGACCTCATCGCAACAGCACGCGAAACGCCTTTGAGGACCAAAACGCCAGCGTGAGGCGCGCAGTAACCGTCTCAGTGCAAAGTGCTGCCTGTACAGACACTGGCAGAAAGTAGGCGAGAACTCCTACAGTGGGTACCGTCTATACCCGTAGAGCGAGCTTGTCACTCCCTAAGAGCGTGAATGACCGTAATGTTCTTTATACGTGTCTTAAGAAGTCTGATAAATCTGTGCTTTCACCGTCGCCAAACGTACATCGCGTCCGAGAAATATACAGTGCGTACCAAAAGTATGTGGACACCCTGGAATCGATTCTCAGGGGTCAGCTAAAGGCTTTTATGTCATGAAACCTCCACCATTCAACTCCTAGTGGTCGATATAACCTACAATGATATTTTCGGCAAAAGATTTCGTTCTAACTTAGCGAACTATTTTTCATGGAAAGTTTTCCTTCGTATCAAAATTATGTGGACACTTTTTGAAAAACTTCATCTTATCAAAAACCATATCTTCAGAATCTGAAATCGGCTAGTCCACCAAAGATTCTAGTAAAGTTGACCCATTCTGTTTGGCATGCTATGAAGCGGGTCTAGATACATGTCTTGCAGATCTGTTCCCAACTAGCAAATTTCACCGACGTGTTAGGTCACTTGTGATATCACTTTTTTGTTCAATGAAGTAGAGATCGCGAGCCACGATACTACCTCACGTTTCCAAATACAAATCCACGACTTACCAATCAAAGCCGTTGCGTTTAGCATTTTTCCAAATGGAATGGTGTCAGGGACCTCCCCTGCAAAACAAGTGATTTGCGACCATGACTTTTCGAAAAAGGTTGTAGCCGGGACTCAAGCACCTCATTATAATCCTAGTCGTCTACCTGACACGTACCAAGCCACTTCAATGTCCCCCCTTTGAACCACCCAACCTATGATGAAACATCGTCTCGATTGCTCTTCGAGCAATATCTGATGTCTGAACCAAACCTCTCCAAAACCTCAAGAACCCACCCAAAAATCAGATAGAGCTCCTCTGCAAGCGATTGACTATGAGAGAAATTCCACGGAAAATTCATTATATATACCATAGTCATTTCCAAACCCCAAGCACTGGTCAGTTGTTTGGGTTTCAAATTTCCATGTTGTCGATCATTTTTAGTCGGGAATCCCCCTGCAACCTAACCCGCATTCAAACAAAGCCTCTTCCAACTTCTTCGAGCGTATTCTCACAATTGCATGAAAGAGGCATGGCTTTTTAGATCGGAACTCATTAGCGTAAGTTGAGTATACAAAAGGCCCAGTTGAGCCCAATAAGGCTATCTCTTCCCCTGCTTGAACAATAGGGCGATGGAGAACACCTCGAGCAAGTTCGATAAGCCAGCATCAGGATTTCGGTCCCTCCAAAACCTCACGAAGGACGCCTGACCTAGCTACTGCTGTCCGCAATAAAGCTCAGAAGCCAAGGGATCCCAAATTCTTGCTTGGTCTTCTTCAGAAGACAACGCATCTGCCGAACAGCAATGAGCCACGAATAAGAACGAAACTACTTAACTTAGCCCTCACGTCTGAGAAGCACATCGGCGACAAATTTTTCCACTCGTGCCCGATGCTGTGCATCATATTCTCCTCATCCTAAACATTAACAGACTTGCCAATCTCTCGAACGTTCGTCTCCACGTGTTTCTGGGACGGCCACTTGTTCGCTTGGCGCCTGGAGGTACCCAGTTCATGGCCACCATTGGAACTCGTTGTTGTGTCATGCGCAAGATATGGCCAGCCATTCGAAGCCTACGCTGTGCCACAATCAACGGCAATCGACCACAGCGGCCGAATCCAGTCATATTCGTCGCTACTGAGGCCATAATCCTGGAGTTCATTTTCATCTTCGGCTATAAGTGCTATATCGTCGGCAAAATCCAAATCCGTGAGTCTATTCTGATTAGACCAACTGATGCCTGCCCTCACTTTCTCCATCGTTTTCCTCATGACGAAGTCTAAGCAGATATTGAACAGAATCGGAGATAGAATACATCCTTGCCGCACTCCCGTGGCAATCTGAAAGAACGACGTATATCCTGTGTCCGTCCTCACACAGCAAGACGAGCTAGTTGAGATATAGGTTCTTGAATATGTTGATGAAGGGTGCAAAAGACCACCATATCTTCTCAGCAAATAGCCCAAACGATCCCGAGGACGCCTATCGAAGCCTAAAACGATAAAGGGTTAAGATTGCTGGCAAGTACCTAGGCACACTGTTAGATAACAATGTTGCGTACGTGAAGAATTTTTTCAACACCAGCTCGAACCTCCTACTCCTGAAACCACATCTTGTCCCTCTCCTCAATCGCTCATCGACGCTCACGAGTCCGCCAAGAAACAACACAGATTGCCGGGTGGCACACAAACATTTTGACACCCCTCACAATTCCACCATCCGAAGATTTACCTTTTAGGCAGCTTGACCTATATAAGAAAGTTGATAAGACACGCCTCCTCTCCAGTCTTCCGGGACTTCTCGTCCAAACAAATTAATAAACTAGCTTTATCGCCATTTCTACTATTCATGTCTCCTCCTAACAACTCTGCTGTATCCCATCTAGACCAAAGGAACTTCCTATCCGGAGCACTCACTGCTGCAAACTGCTTCTCGTCAATATACCATTCATTTAGTAACCATCCCCATAGTTTGGTATAAGAGATGCTCTTCAATTGTTCCTGTATCGTCAAGTCATCGGGATGAGCGATTGATATATCTCGAGAAGTGTTCGAGCCATCTTCAGTCGTTTTCTCCGAAACCTGCCAATTCTACTCCTGATTGCTATTGACTAGTTCCCAATTTTCCCTCAATCTTTGACAATACGATATAAAGGGTCGATTCTCCAGTGGTCAGCGCGCAAATTGCAAGCTTGCGAATTTTGATTGCGAATCTAGAAGCAATTTCACGATCTTTCAATTTTATTTATCTACGGCAAACGGCCGAGCAGTTAGAGTGCTTCTTAGTTTCTTCAGCTTAAGTTTGATTGCTGCTCTAACCATATAGTGATCCGATCCAATATCCGCTCCTCGAAACGCACGAGCATCCTGAAGGGAAGTCTTCCCACTTGCGGCTGATGCAGATGTGGTCAATTTCATTTAACGTTTTTCCGTCCGGAGAGCGCCAGGTTTTCTTGTGAATCTGTCTGTGTTGAAAGACTGTTCCAACACAAAGTCATGACGCCCAAAGAGACCAACGCCGCCGTTATGGCTTAAGTTCTTCAGAACGCGAACGGCACATGACTTCAAGCCACACCGATCACCGCCTAGTTTTGCGTTGAAGTCTCCGAGAACAATTTTCATGTCGCTTCTTGGTGCACTATCGACAGTTTCTTGGAGTAGCTCATAGAAATCGTTCTTCTCCTCGTCACTAGAATCCTCCGTAGGTGCATATACTTGAAGACTGTGCTTTTCACAAAATGCGCAATGAATCAATCGCTCACCTGGATTCAACCCACAAGGGTGCGGCTCGCTGCTGAAACAAATCCAAACACCCCCTCTCGGTCGATCTTCATGACAGAATGTATGACAGTCTTTCCACAGCTCATGCGCCCGCTTCCCAACCATCGAACTTCACTGATTCCGAGAATGTCCAATCGAATTCCGTCGAATTCCCGGAGCAGTTGCGCGAGATTTCCAGTCTGATTCAACGTTGCAAGTCCACGTAACATAATGTTTTATTTAGGGCAACCCGCCTCCTTCCATGCCGTGAAGAGGAACGACGGAAGTTAAGTAACGAAAGGAGAAGTAAAAATAGGTTAGGAAATCGATGCAAAAACTTCATCTGCCTCAGGGTGTCCACATAATTTTGATACAAAGAAAAAACTTTCCATGAAAAATAGTTCGCTAAGTTAGAACGAAATCTTTTGCCGAAAATGTCATTGTAGGTTATCGACCACTAGGAGTTGAATGGTGAAGGTTTCATAACACAAAAAGCCTTTAGCTGACCTCCTGAGAATCGATTCTAGGGTGTCCACATACTTTTGGTACGCACTGTACTTAACGCTTAGATGTATTGCATTTTTAACTTGCCTAATTGTTTTATAAAGTGAGGTTGGTTACGTAGAAGTCAATATCAGCAGCGTTTGTGAGCCTCGCTATGGGCGATTAGTCCGCCTTGTAAGGGCAGTGAAGGTCTCCTGGGACATAATAGTCCCTAGTACCCGCGTAGCAGGTGAGGGACGTGCCGCGAGCACGGCGTCAGACCCCTTAGTACATCGCACCGTGCATAGGATCCGCTCCGGGGTCGTCACCCGATGAGCAGGCGAAACGAGCACGAGGGTCCTGGCCACAGCGCGACACTGGTATTACTATTTGCATATGGGCGGCATTAGTTACATCATAAAAGACGCCCAAACTGTGCTTTTTTGTTCACAGAAATTTTACTGAAATTTTTTCATAAAACAGCGAACCGAAATATTCTAACACATTGACGACAGCGCGCGTTTTGGCTTTTTTGGCAATGTGGAGGGGGAGAAGATTATAAGTTCAGGAACATAGGCTGTATACCGTAACCCTCTCGACGTTGCACTGGGGCGCGCAATGTCACGTGTCATCGATTTTCCATGTGTGCTCGGCACCCACTTATCGTTTTCTCTGCGTTCTCTCAACGAAGAGAGAATGCGTCGAGCAAACTCGCCAACTATACTAAGCGCAGTTGATCAAGAACGCGGAGGATAGCACGCACGACGGTTTGGCCTCACGTAGGATGAGGCGGCACGTAGGGGATCACTTCCATTGCCCGCGCGTGATGCTGCGACGCTGCTCCATTTTTGGAACGCTGCACGCCGGTGTGGCGTCGTTGATCGTATTCGCTCGCAACCTAACAACGGCATCGCTTGCCGGAGGACTGCGACCTGCGCCCTGGCGCTAATGTGGGTTACGGTATACATCCTATGTTCCTAAACTTATAACCTTCCGAGAGAGCGAACGCGACCGCCGCACCTCGGATCCGTGAATTTTTATTGATAACTTTTTAAAGCACCAGTGGTACAAAAACATCTCAGTAACAGTCAATGCGTAGAAGGTAATAGAGTATATAGTGACGAAGTTCCGATTAAAGAACATGTAATGGTAATGAAAAAGGAAATTTTAATTCCACAACAATGCTAGGCTGTGAACAGAATTTTGGCCACAGACAGGACTCGAACCCGC
>MU868965.1:47684-60646 GCA_036418205.1 Ostertagia ostertagi | reverse complement strand
CTATGCTTCGTATCTGCTTCCACTAGGCGTTGAGAATGCTGCTGCATTGCTGTTCATCGAGGGCGGTAGAGACGGAACAGTTTAATCCAATGTACCTAAACTACTCACTTATGTGTGGCTTTTACCTTTGACAAATTGAGCTTTAGGTTATTGTTTAAGGCCAACGTGGTCTGTTTCTCATCATGTAGGAAATTTAATATTATATGTGAGCAGAAATTCCTCAAATATGTTTTCTTAGAAACAAAACCTTTCTTACCAATACGTATTCGTGGCGATCGCCTCAGGAAAATCAATTATTCGAGAAAAAAACCATGGTAGCTGATGAGTGCAATAACCTCTCACAAACGGGCCTTTCAGGGCAAGCCCCGCTTTTTCGAAACGGTTTTTGCATGATGTAGGGGCTCTCGCGTGCCATACAACACTGCGTTTCATTTTCGCTGAGCGGCCCTCTGAAGGCCAAAAAGGGTCGAAAAAATGTTAAGAATGGTAGTTTTTTTGCTGCCTTGGAGTGACGTTTCGGACTTGTAGAAAAGATCACCTGCATATTGAAGGGTGCTGATGAAGATGGTATCGAAAACAACGTGAAATTTCAAAATTGAAGTACTGTCAGTGGTAGTGCAAGAAAAAGTGGGGAGGTTCATAAGCGTCGTCGGCATCTTATTGCTCGGAGCGGTCTGGTGGTCAAGTGTATCTGGTGGTGGGCTGAGGTTGACTCGGTGGAAGGGACTTTGTGCTTCGACTTCGACTCCGCTCCACGGCAAACTTTCGCGTTTTTGGTTCTCATCTCCAAATCGCGCCATTTTGCCTGAATAAACTTGTGGCGCCAAATGGCGCCGACGCTATCCGTGATCAGCACCTTGCTTTGCACTTATAGGCAAAATTTCAACGGAAATCGAGATTTTGACCTAACTTTTTTCTTTCTCTGCTTCTTTTTTTCATTTTTAGTCAACGCGGCATCTACATACAACTCTGTTATCGAGCGCTGTGAGCGCACCCAATCGAACTGGAGTGTGGCTTTAATTTTGGGTAGTATAGGTGTAGTTGTAAGTGACGCTACTTCCCACGCGCACGGTCTGGAACCGTATCCCTGATCGAGTCTTGCGCAGATTAGCCAGGCCTTCTATTCCTCTGGGGTCGTACGTCATTGTACAGCCAATAACGCATCAAAGTCACTATGATTCCAAATGGAAGTCGAATGCGTAGGGCATCATACAAAGGGTGAGTCGACGCTACTGGGTAGGTTCATCCCTGTGGTACTTACTATTCCACTATCAAAGTTTCCGCTAAGAAAGAATCTAAACTATTCCTGGGATTTTAGTGCCCTGATCAAGAATATGACATTGGTTTTTGGCGCCACTTTGCCACTACGGTTGTTTCCACCAAATTTGATCTATATTTTTGTATAAGGGTTACTTGAAGTCCTGTTTACGAATTTGACGTTGATTTTTGGCTTTACTGCTTAAAGCATATTTCCTACTCTCCTGGGCTCTCTCATCTATAGCGCCCAAAGCTAAGCTAAGGGGTAGGGGGGAGTGGTACGCCGGGGGTAGGTGAACCAAGAATCATGTGATAAAAGCTCAAGTGTTTAAAGTTATAGGATGAGTGCCAAGCATCGTGTGACAGAAGCTGAAGTGTGTAAGATCACAGAGGAAATGGCTTTTTCACCTCGAAACCCTCCTCTCCCTAAAAGCTTAGTCCTGAGCGCGATCTAATCAGTGAGAGGGCGCAGACGAACAGCAAATGGGCACTGAATGGCGCCAGCGCTAAGATAATGTCACATTCTCCAAATCGGGCCACCAAATAACCCCTATATACAAGTTTACATCGAATTTGGTGAAAAAGCCGTCGTGGCAGATGAATGTTGTATTCCTGTTCAGGCATCCAATACCACCCCCCCCCCCTCGAGGACGGCAGTGAAATTTTTACTGCTGTTTTGGGGTACAATATTGAAGTACTGCCACCCATTGTATATCGTCTTTGATATGTTTTCAATGTTTCTTGTTTGTCTTTCTTCATATCTATTGTTTTTGTCCTATTCATTTTTCTTTTTTTTTCTCCGTCAGGTCCGAAAGGTCACGATAGTAGTTGATAAAAAAGACGCTTTACAATAGTATAATTTATCAATCAAATAAACACCTTTCTGAAGCCGCTGATCCTTTAAAGGACGATTCACGCTGGAAAGGCAACCCTATTTCAAATTAAACACTTAGGGATGGTGATTGTTACATGAAAGAAGGAAGAACCATGAGAAACGGCCCAGAACCCGAGAAAATGGGACCCTTAATTCCCCGCTGATTTGCGCATTGATGCGACTCTTATCGCTGTGCCCTCCTCAACATCACGCTCTCTCTGCTATCTAATCAATCCCACGTATAGACCTGCGCGAGTGTGATCCTATGCGGGGCGAGATCGCCGACCCGCCAGCTTTGAGGCATGATAGGTCGCCGAGGTCAAAATTTTCGATGCGAATTGCGCATCAGTTCGCACCCTCAGGAGGTCCGTGGGTCCCTCAACTAGGTAAATTACTTCTTCCTCGACCTCCATTCTAATCGTGAAATCCTCCTTTAAATATGACTACGGCCTATCGATTACCGTGAAACGACTTTTCGCGTTTCCAGCGCGAAAAAATTCTCGTGTGGAACTAAGTCCACAATGATATCACCATGCCTGTAGGTTCCAATCAGCGAACAATCATTTGGCGAAACGCAAAAACGATCGTTTTCTGCCACGTGCATTGACACCCATGTGAATTAACGAGATTTTTTTTTACAAGGGAAACCTGATCTTCGTCTCACAATTAGTTATATTGTGGAATTGCACAGGTTTGGGAAGATCCCCCTCTGGCCGAATGGGATAAAAATGACTTCCGCATATTCTGCGGCGATTTAGGAAATGAGGTATGTTTTGATTGTAGTCGCAGTCACACGTCACATTCTACTGTCACAAATCTGCCCCCCCCCCCTCGACTTGCAGGTAAACTGACGCGCTTACTTGCAAGGCTTTTCGAAAGTACCCCTAGTTTTCCAGAACGCAATAGGCTATTATTAGGCGGGGTGGCAAATACAGAAGTTCTACATTTATGAACTCATGTTTAATAACTAATCTATTTTGGGTTGAACTCATGTACGGTTGTGGGTTCTCCCTTTTCGTTAGTTTGTTTTATAAAGTGTCTATTGAGTAGCATTCATTGTGTCGTGTCAAGCTACGCACATGTATAGATTGTAATGCTGTTGAGCCTCCTGAAATCATTAGCAGAACCATGGCTATGCCATAAATCCCCTAAAGTCCATACTCCGCTGTTTAGTTTCAAGACCCAAGGTCCATACAAATACAAAGCTACGGTTTCGATTCCATTTTCAGAATCAGACACGCTGAGTTCAATATTATAAATCTAGCACATAGTTTTACGACCATTAGCATTTCACGTGGTGGGTAGCGTTTAGCGGGGCGCCGAAAATTCCGCATAAAGTGCGCTGGCAAATTTTACTATAAAATCCCTCATTGTCTCATTATATGCCTTCCGTTCGGCGCTACCTCCTGACGCACAGCGTTGGTCGTAGGGGAGGAAGATCACGCTGTGTCTCACATCCTCACGGTTGTCCTCCCAATGTTTTCCCATCATTGCCGCATGTGCCCATATAAAAACTACATGAGCATTTTTTTGATGCTGTCTTTTCAGGACTATGTACGCGCAATGAGGGAAATGGATGGTAAATACGTCGGAAATCGCCCCATAAAATTAAGGAAATCCAACTGGAAGGATCGGAATTTCGATGTCGTTAAGAAGAAGCAAAAGCAAAAAGCTAAACTAGGACTGTGGGGATGAATTTCATTTTGCATGTTCGTAATATTGAAGCGTGTTCATTTTCTTGTTAACCTTGAATAGATGACTTGTCTCGTTTTGTTTCCGAGCTTACTTGCATTTTCAGCAACGAGATCGGATTTTGCTATTCATCGAAAGTATTACTAAGGTCGTGACTAAGTACATAAGTAATGGGTTGAATCGCTTTGTGGGTCTAAAAAACAGGGGCACGTTTAGAGTAATTTTTCTTTGAGGTAGCGGCATATTTTCGTTGGCCAATCATGTCCCAGCTCTAGCGAGTTTGTTAACTGTTCCAAGAATGATTTGTTGGTTTTTGTTCGGAAAGGATCCGTTAGTGTTGAAATTTCTGTGTTACTTTTTACTTCTGCATTACTTTATGTTGTATATAAAAGTTTGAGCTATTCAGACGTATCCTTGAAAGATTCGTGTACACCGTACAATCTATTGTCTAGCATTTTATCATTCATTGTCGTTTACTGCCGGCAATGTCTCTATTTTTCTTCTCGTAAAACGTGTTTTGAGGTTTCTTTGCGTTTTGTCGGTTCATTATTGGGACAACGGAAGTTGATTTGAGTGCCATGTGGCAGATATAATTTTTTTCTTTCTACATCTGCCAGTATTTTGTTTGGTTTTGTGAGCGGATCCTGAACATTGCGCACCTCTAAGGGAAGCGAAAAGGTGTTTCACAATGAGCAATTCTTTCTGGAGTGTTTCGCGCTCCTGTGGTCGCCTTCTCACGAGTGATGTTGATTGCCTTACCGCTTTGTCGACGCCAAAGCTACTAAAATTTGTAGCAGGATTTCGTTGCCAGTTTTGCCTATGCACTTGCTTGAGGAGTGGTCATCTTAATGTGCTGTCCTTACTGCTTATTGCTCCCATAATTTGGGTCAGGAGTCAAATAAGCAACAGTTCAGGGCTTCATCGATTGACTAGGGTGCGTTTATATTTCGCGACTGGGAGTCAGGATAGTGGGCGTTAGGATATCGGGGCAGGCAGCTTGAAATGAGAAGATAGTACTGGTATGATAGTAGAAGATTATCAGAGCAGGCGTCTTCAGGATCACTGTGTATGTGTATGTGTATCTTAGATCACTGTGTATCTAATCAACTCAGCACAGTTTAATCTACCATTCTACTGATCTTCCAACCAATAATATTTCATTGTCATCTACTGTCCTAATTTCCGAAGTCACGATCTAAAACGCGGCCTTTGATATCTTATTCTTGGAAACTATTACCTTATAAACTTTCGTATAATTTTGCTATGTGCTTACGATAGCCGCGAAGAAGACCATAGGTGAAAATGCTTTGGCCAGAGTGGACATCAGCGTAACATTTGGGAACCTTTTGAGGTGAGGGTTGTGGGTGCTTGTAAAGTGCGTGATTTAGGATCATTAAAGCCCAACAACCTTCTGATAGCCTAAAATCTAAGATTCCAAAAGTAACAGTTGGAGGGAGAGATTTTGCATTCATCCAAACACTTTCTCCCTCATATCCCATCTCTTCGTTGAGTTGATGAACTTGTGTTCGCACGCATTCTCTCCTCTTGGCGTGCGAAAATGTTTTTTCTTTGTTGTTTTCTTGTTTTTATTTTCTAGCTTGGCACTAATTGCCGTTTTTTTTTTCTAATGAGAGGAAGAATATAGTGAATGATCTGCTTACTAACATAAAATGCTGATCTCCGAGCAGGTGAGGGCCAGGGCTCACATACCACATGCTACGGCCCATCAAGGACGAAATCCGCGGTGGTCTATCTTTTTATGTCACGAAATCCAGGACACATGTCACAACAATGGGGGGTGGGTGGAGGAGGCGTTGGTCTTACATATGATGTAGGGGGTGAGACAGACGCATAGATAAGTGATTGTAACTGATACCTAAATACAATGAAGGCCTGACCAGGATAACCACTAACTTTGTCGCGCTCTTCGCGGCATGTATACTGCAAATTTTTTTAAAAAAAGAGAGCATGAAAAACTGGCGGTGCCAAACAATACTTCTTATGCGGTCTGCCGCGGGAAGCCAACTGAATGACTGTACCTCCCAAAAAATTGAACGCAATGGATATCGCTGGAAACTTTCCTCCGCATCCACGTATTACGTATTTACAACTCGAAATTCACGATACGAGATGAGGCGGCTGCGGTTGCAGAAATGCTGCAGACGCACAGGCGAAAAAAGCTAAAAATGCGGGCTGTCGTCAATGTGGTAAATGACCTTTTCGTATTTGGCAAAAGCAACTCTAAATCGGAGTTCACGAAAAGGGCAGAGTATTGAAGATGGAGAAAACAATGAGAAACGGCCCAGAATCCGGGAATTGGATCCCTTCACTTCCCGCTGATGTGCGCATTGGTCCGTCTTTCATCTTTGCCGCCCTCTTCAACGCTAACGCTTCTTCTGCAAAATGGCTAGAGTCAGACGGCGAGAGGGTGGGCGGGCAGCGGTGCGAGCGGCGCGGGTATTTTCCTGTAAGGCCGCTGCGGGCATACTCCTCGCTACGAAACGCGCATCGTCCCGCATCTTAAGGGCCCGCTTTTTAAATAGGTGGATTTTCCCTCTTTTGACCTTTGACCTTTCTCGAAGCCTTCCTTGTAAGGAAGCGTTGAAATTTTTGCGCAGTGTGATTTTGGCGATCAATCCAGCCAGGGTGCGGCATGCATTCTCGTTTTTTCAGCATAGTAAAGCTGAATTTGTTCGAATTATTGCACAGCAGCGGATAGTGACGTTAGCTATGGTTCAAGTTTTTTCCTCCTGGAAACCATTTAAAAAAAAAGATAACTAAAGAAGTAACTATGTAGTGAACTGATTAGCCTGACCTGGATTCCACGAGCCACAGTATTCTCCCTGACAATAAGTGAACTGTAGATGTAATTCTGTGCCGCTCGCCGAAAATTTTCTTAGCCACGACGACATTCTCCCGGTATATCTGAAACGTGTGCGAAGTAACAGGGAAGGTCCCTTTTGAACACATGGTTTTCCACATGAAATTGAAATCGGGCATTCGACATGTACAGTCCGCTTATGGAATTTTCAACTAGGAGCGAGCACCGCTGTTGGTCGTAGGAACTGTGGCTTGTTCTAGAACGTTGCTCTCTTGACAGCGCAATGCAAATTAATGGGATCCTCGGATGATCAAATTGTCTGCGTGATTTCTGAAAATCATAGACTCATCACCTTCATGGAATGGGGGTACACACGTGGAGACGGCGTCCTTTTTCAATTTTGGTCACGTGGGACGTTTGCATTTCACCACCTCATCATGGATTTTGTATAGTAATGGATAAACTTTAAGTAACATGCTGTAACCCTTAAGCAAGTGTGGTGTAGTGGCAAATGGCGCTGCTCACCACGCACGCGGTTCCGGGAGATCAAATCCTCGTACGTTATCCGAGCCAAACAAGCCTCTCATCCTCATGAGGTCTATAGCCCCGGAGTTTGTTGTATAGAGCAAATCGTATTCAAGTTGTCACTATGAATCTAAATGGGAGTAGAACGCCTGGCGCATTTCAATATTGGATTTATCGCCGGATGCTTTATGCTTTTTGCTTTGCACAATTTTAGCAATGCTAAATACGAAGAATTAATGTAAGGGAGAGGAGGTTTATGCTTTTTGCTGCCGACAACTTTTAGCAAATGCCTAAATAACGACGAATTAATCTAAGCGGAGAGGAGGGGTTACAGTGTAGAATTTTTGAAAGAAGTTGTAGTAGAAATGGAGATATAGAATTTGCCGTTTTTTTGCTGAAGTAGACTTCAAAAGCATTTTTGCTCCTATTTTTTCAGTAAAAAACACGTATTTTTCATTTATGGAGTTTTGTATTACTCCCTAGCTACTCTTTTCATTCACGTGTTTAGACATTAAAATTTATAATAGAAAGACGGTGAACCAACATTCAAAATTGCCTTTATGGAACCCTCCCCCCCCCCCACATCAAATTTGTGGGGTCACAGCGCTCGATAATGGAGTTGTGCATGCCAAGTTGACTAAAAATGAAGAAGAGAAGCCAAGAAGAGCGTCGATGAGCCTAGAATAAGTGCTCCCGTGAAATGAGGAAGGGGCGCTTTTACTCCCGGGCTTTGTCGGAAACGCAGTTTGTATCAACAACTTGCCTGCTCCACGGCTCGATTAACTCGCGCGTATTTCATTTAGCCGCTGTGCAGTAATCCGCGTTGTATGTATGTTTGGTTGTGCGTGAGGTAACTCGTCTGAATGCTAAGATAGTTGCCAAAAGCTGACTTTGTAAGACCCTACAGCCATTGCCTGCACACTTTCGAGCTGCGACAAGGACACATCTGTAAGACGTGGGCTACTTCATCCCACCCACTGAATAGATTCTTCGACACGACTTCTGTTGGGAGGGTACTGCTGTAATTAGGTGGCAGACCACGTGGGCTGCTATCGTCACCTTACCGCGCGTCCCTGGCAGTCCTATGGACTGCCACCTGTATGGTGTGAAGCTTCCGCTTTCCCTATTTGCATCCAATTTTGGTGTCTTCCGCTGTCAATTCGCAGCTGCTTTACGTGCCTTCACCATTGTTATCAATGCTGTCATAAACCGGTCGTAAAAGAAACGTTTATGGATGCAGAAGTGTGATAATTGCCGAGGCTACAGTTGATTTGGCGCTTCTGACTGCGATAACAGGTTATCCTTGTCAAAAAATAAACTCTCAACACTAGTGCATTCTTTTGGTAGATGGTGCGAACTCATCGCTCAAAGTGGCTTCTCTAGAAAAAACCGAGCGTTTCACTCCATTCTGGAGGCTGGAACTAGAGCTGTTTAGATGCTTGAATATGATAACGGCAGGGCGCTGCCGCTTCAGTTCTATTAGTTTCGCGAATTAATTTGTTCTGCGAAAGAAGATAAAAAAAACAAACTGGTAGTGTCATCTAGCTCCTAGCCGGGTGTCGACTGTGAGTGAACAAGTCGTAGGAGTGGCGAACGAAGGAAGAGGATTAGGCAAGAGTCTTTTTTGGATTGTTATGGATCCTTTATAAGCGCCAGACGTTTTTGATGTGGGCCAGAGATGGATTAGATCAAGCAGGGGCAGGAGTGCATCGAGGAATTCTCGGAAAGGAGGTTCGTATTCGGTTTGATGGGAGGCAAGGGGCCGAAGTGCTGGGATCACTTGTGAGCAGAGCATCGATCGCCTCTCTGTGCGAGGATGGAAAAGCATTGACTCGCATCGAAGTGTCGACGAGCACGGCGCAGTCCACTGAACGGACTTGATTAATGGCGCGGTGCTTTCCGCTCGCTGTTTCTGTGGCAGAGAAGTGTGAAGGTTGATTGAAGTTCTAAAAATTCCTCCGTAAAGGATTCAGTGAAAAAATTGCATTAGGAGGGTTCCCTGATTGAGGAATTTTTTCGTGTGACTTTACGGACATAAACCTTCTTGATTTGGAAGCTTACAACTGATGTTTGCTCTTTTTGACAGGAAATGCACGATACTTACAGATGTCAAACCTGTTTCAGTATTCGGACAAAAATATCTGGCAAAGTACTGTGGTTGTCGAAAGTGTGACAACGCCACAAAAAGTACCTCTCTCAGAACTTGTTTTCGATATATAAAATTTATCAAGTTCTTTCAATAAGTTCCTGAGAACTATACTTCTCATGTTAAGGCGCGCTCACAGTATTTTTTTTATCTGTTGGATTTGCTCTTATAGGATTTTATGGCCTATTGGAAAGTGCTAAAAGCTCTTTCTGTCCAAAAAATTTTCCTTTATTTTATTGAAAATCGAAGCGCCAGGCCGTCATTTGCGCGGAAAGCCTCTATAGCAAATTTTGCAGAAAGAACTCCGAACAGCCACCCACTCTTCTCAATGAATGCCTATCTGAAGGACATTATAGCCTTTAAAACTGCGGAAACTTCCGTATCCCTCAAAATTTTTCCCGTTAGATTCGCCCTAAGAGTTATTTCTCATCATTCTGCATGGATCTCATCCTCTTTCGGGAGTCCATGTCTGGAAACTTTTAGATTTTTTCCCGCGACTCACAATTCGTATATTCATTTGGTAATTCTAACTCAATTTAATTAATTAATCCTACGATACGGAGCAATCTTTCAACTCTTGCGCTCATTGAAGATTCAGTCTTATAGTTTAGTTATTGAAGCTTTTCCAAGATTGTAGTACTTAACTACTTACACATTTGAATTAAGCCGCGATTTTCGAATGTTGTTCCATTGTATAACGCCTCCCCCCCTTCTCCCCCAAGGCCGCTAATCAGGAATGTCTTTCAGACATGGGAGGGCTATGTTGTAGAGCACACGCGTTAGGAAACTATAAAAAATGAGAATAATTTTTCTAGGTGTCTCAGAATGTTAAAAAAACATGTCGGAATAGTGGTTTGTAGTTCGATCCCCACTGAGGACAAATTTTTGCATTTCTCTGATTTCCAATTTTTGGGCTCATATATGTCTAAACTTATTCAGTGAACAATAAGCTTGTAAAATGCAAGCTATTCAACTCTACAAATGCTGTACAGTTTATTAAAAATGGAAAGTTTCCACTTCTCAAGAAAATTTTCTGCCCTTTTTCTGGCAATCCCAGGGCCGCTCAGAAAAAATGATCATCAGATTTATGCTCCACGCACATGCCCCTATAACATGCAACAAATCGTTGAAAAAGCATTCCATGTCCTGAAAGACTTTCCAGCTAAGGCTTACAACAACAGCAGCATTTCATCGTGTGCCGTTGGTACGCAGAGAGAGGTTGTGCATGGCAACCGTCGTTACTCTTAGCGAGGGGGGGGGAGGGAGAGGGTTCTGTTTGGAATTTTTCCTCGACGCCTCGCTTGACCTTGAGACCAACATGTTGGAGTACTGCGAAGCCACAGGTGGGCAGGACTCAGACCGAGGCCACAGCAGATCATAACTCATGTTGCGTTCTGTGTGAGAAACCGGATTCCTAAATGGCAGCAAGAAGTAAAAATTGTCGAGTGGTGACATATTTTCCGGGGTTTGTCATCTGTTAGGCTCCTTTAACCATAAGATCAGAACGAATGTTAGCATGTGTCGAAGTGTTTTCAGGTGTTTCTAATGATGTCAAATGTGAACTTCCACCCTCATTTTAGGTGGTGTCACCTGAGGTACGGCCTTTATAGCGCCTGCAAAAACTTAAGAAACTTCCGTTTTTTTTTGTTTTTCTGCTTCCTCTGTGTTACTTCTAGATTTTGCATCAACTTGTTTGTCTTTCCAAGAAACTTGCGCGTACAAGGCTCTATGTAGCTCCATCATTCAGCCTTCTTGTTTCGCTCACTGCTGTCCTTAACTATAACTTACGATACAAAGTTTGTCCCACGAATGCTGAATGAAGGGCAGTACGTTTTTCGGCGACAACATAGCCCAAATCTTGCCCAAAATACGAGCGCGCAGCCACGGTTCAGAAACGGAAATCTGAAGTCGAATAGATCTAGTCTCAGCTTTTAATCAGTCGTTTTGGAGACGGTGTTTGCCTTGCTATCCATCAGTATCGCCCTATCGTCTAGTGAGCTTTGCAGCTCGCCCCGTAGTGGTCTGTGATGTTTGGCTTAGTGGATGATTTGGCTGCTCCATTAAAAAAACCAATACTCTCGGAACCACTCCTACATATGAGAGGCGCGATGTTTTGAGTCGTGTTCTGCTGACAGACAGAGTCAGTGTCGTGCGACTGTCATGCTTTGATACTTACGAAAAGCGCCCGCGTTCCAACGTCAATTGGAGAGACGATAATGAATGTGTGATATTTGATGATGAGGGTAGTACGGGTGACGTTCGGGACTCCGAGGGGGAAAAGCTTCGATCAGAAGCATCAGCAGCCAACTGTGAAACGCGGCAGAGGTTTGATAAGGATGTTCCAAAAAAAGTGGGACCGCGTTAAGGAACGAGGCAGTAATGGAGGCAGACGCATTCTGTTGCATTCAGAAGGTGTTCTGTATCCGTAGGCATGACTGTTGCGCGACAGTGACTTTTTCTGTCTGCAGATCAGCGACTCAAAGCGTCGTGTCCTCCACATGCCAAAATGGTTTCGACAGCATGGGTGCCTTTTATGGAGTAGTCAGGTCAGCCCCATGATCGAACAAGATCAACAGGTCCAAAGACGTCTGTCTAAAAAAATGAGCTGTGAAAATCTGGCTCTATTTGGAGGAAGATAGGAGAAGATGCCTCACTAGAGAGTGGGCTCATTAATTGATCCCAATGTTTAGGCCCAGTTAATGTATCAACCACTTGAGAGGGTTCTCGCAATGTGTTGGACTTGCTTTATGCTAGTGATCTGTAGTTGATCGTTCTGTTTGTTGAGCTATACGTTATTCTATTTGAATCCACTGATTACGTGGCATTAGCATTTTACCTTCTTCCGAAATTCAAATAATCTATAATTTTTAACACCAGTTTGAGCTGAAGCATGATATTTTCTTGTGGATTAGAAATAATATATAAACTGTGCAAATGGAGACAATTCAATGGATTTCAGAAGAGAAAACCTCAGAAAACCGCTTGTCAATAGATCTTTGGCCGCTGCTGTAGGTGAACTTTCACGAATATTTTTTTTCGGTATTCCTACTTGTTCAATGCCGATTTTTAAGTAAGTAAAAGTTATTTTGAATGAAACCCAAGCGAAAGGAGATCTCCTCTGCCAATACTGGCTCAAACAAGCTAATGCATGATGACCTGTTTCAATGGTTTTTTTTTCATAAGACGCAAACCGTTCACAAAAACTTCGTTCAAAGCCCTACAGCCATCGGTGGCTGCCATTGTAGCGGATGTATTAAATTGCACAAGGTGCTGAGATCTCAGGTTTTTGGATTTCTATGCCACCTCTAAAATGATAAAAAAAATACATAGAATAATGTTGAGATCTAAAAACGACTTTTGGTGTTACTAACGAAATGTTCAATTATATATAAAATCAATAATTTTATTCTATGAATATGTAGTAGTTACAGTAGTTTTTAAATTTTTCAGTGTTATGAAGACTTTGGGTGTGACGCTGCATACCTCTCGCAGAGAACCAGAACAAACTGATTGTTGCTTTGACGATAGACTGCTTCCTTCTTGTCGTCGTCTTCATTAGGCGCTCAGAACTAGAGCTATGATATATTTGCAATGGCCCATAAAAGAAGCAATGAATAAAACACTCGCTCCTGGCCGTTTTTTATATT
>MU868965.1:19150-45602 GCA_036418205.1 Ostertagia ostertagi | reverse complement strand
GCGTGCCACTTGCCGCTACACCACTGCCGCCGTTTTATTACAAATATGCTCCTCTTATCCACTTCATTTTTCCTTTAATTTTGAGGCTACGCATTTTCCATTTTTTGAGCTTTCATACCTTATAAGGTACAGACAAAACTATCGAGATGCCATTCTTTAATCACGATCAGCAGCTTTTCTGACCACTAATGTCCATGTTTCCTATTCCTGAGCTCGCATGTCTACAGTCATCTAAATGCTCAGAAACTACTGAAAAAACGATCTCTTCGGATTTCCTGATTATTATACCGTTTTCAAATCCTCCTATTGCCAGGCGATAATAACGAGTGAATGTGATAGTTGACAGGCACAAGAGTTTGAGGTGATATCATCATCTGATTCTTTCAAACGCGCTGCCTCATTGTTTGTGCAGGCGTATCCTCAGGTTTTCTACGATCTCATGTCTCATGTAGTGAGTGTGGAATTAATCAGGTCCTGTGTGCATGCGTGGGTGTGGGAGTCCGATGTGACGTCCTCCAAGTTTGGCCACGGCAGGCGACGAGCATGTCAATATTGCGTCAGTTATCGAGGGTTAATCTGCGCATATCCGGAGCGGTGTCGTTTTACTACACTCATAGTATACCGTTGCGTAATACCGTAAAGTTTTGCCCGTGACGTACTCATAGCCACTACATCGACTACTGCCGTATAGAGACACTTTTGAATTCCAGCGGTCACCCTATTGGAAATTTTCAGAGAGCTGGTCCTGCTTTAGAGACCCTTTGGCTATGGATGTTTAGTAGAGGGGCCCCGAAATGTGTTGGTGGTCCCGTGTCATTAGTGACGACGTACGACCGATGATTCTCGCCGTTAGTCGGCTTTCGTTGTCTGTCCGTCCGTGTTACAATGATGAAAACATTTGTTGTCCGGCAGAACAAATGACAAATAGCGGCTGCAAGTGGCAGGCTCCAGCACCCCTCTTATCATCGCCTGCTAGTTCGTTGAGAAACTGGATTGAGTTATGTGTTAACTGGAGAGACTCACCCAAAGAACTTGCCGCAAAAATGTGGTCATGGCATCTTAGTAGAGTGGGTACTCATAAATTGACTTCTGGAAAGTATCTCACTGATACTTGATTCATTCGAAAATAAGGGTGACTGAAAGTAAATCAAAACTTTCGAGGTATTCCAGTTTAGTTGGGTAAGCTTTTTTGAAGTTTGCACCAAGAAAGGCGCAGCGCTCGGAATTTTGTATGGTTCAGAGTGCAAGGCTTATTGGATGGATCGATTCCTCCTTGAGGTTCATCCTAAATATAAATTGGCTAGAATTATAAAAATCCCTGTACCGACTCCCCTGGCCTATGGCTGTCTTCGATGTCGCTATTCCGGACGGCTGTAAGGCCATCTTCCTATCTTTGTAACGATACACGTGAGTCTTCGCCCTTGCCGCAGAGTTCAGTCCCGTGCCAGCATCCACTCGGCAGCAGTTCTTGCTTTGCTGTGGATTCTGTGGCCACCGGTTGTGTAACGGTATCATCGCCAAGTGCTCTCGACAGCTCCGCTCCCACTTCAACCGCAACACGGTTTCGTCGTCGTTTTGAAACGGATCACCTCGCCTCGTCGTGTGCTCATCGTGTCTCGTTTGCTCACCTCGTGGTGTGTATTATCAAGTGTTAGCGACGGTATCGTTCGAGTGTCCGATGTTTGCCCGCTCGCTCGAGGCTACTACCGTAGTCTCACGAGAGCAGGCAACAGCAGCAGCAGCAAAAGCGCGTCGGCCGCCACCAGGTGAGCCCAAAGACACGACATTTGTCACACGAACATGACAAGTGATCGTCCACATCAAAGCCTCGCCTGCTGCTGTCGATTATAGCAGGTCGCGGCCACAGCGTGTAGCGCCAGTCCGTCCGTCACCACAGGCAGTAACGCGCTCACATTAATCTTCAACCGATCAGCGCCGATTTCAGATCGAGCGCAGCCCGTGCCACCATCGCTATAGTCGCTTAGAGTGGAACGACCACACAGACATGATCTATTCTGTCCATCCAAGCCATGAATCAGAAACTCACAGAAGAACACACCATAGGAGCCAATTGCTCAGTGATTTGTAGTACCTGAAGTGATGGATACAGAGCAGTGACAAAAACGCGCGAGATTAGACGCCTGGCAGCGCAGTAGCGTAGCAGATGACGCCTATCAGAATTAACAGCGGTCTATAGATTGTTAATTAATCGAGATTACAACCAATTGCGCTACTTTTTCAGTAGGAATGCCTGATCCAACTGAGACGTCAAATGGGCAGGACGATAACACTGCAATATCCGAGCTGATCGGCTTTTTGGCTCCTACCACTCGCCTGGATGTGCGGCGAACAGCTCTTCAGTATGTAATCGCTCTCAGTGGAGCTCTGGATGGCTCAGCATCTCGCCTTTTTATGAACGATAACTGCGCTATGGGAGTGGTAAGTTGTTATTTTTAATTCCACTTATGCAAAAATGTCCATTTTTCTTAGGCGGTATGCACACTTTGTGAGAGCACGTTGTCGGACAGATCTCAGACGCTATCGGCCCTCACCAACTTCTCATCCGGATCGCCAGAGGTGGCCAACTTTATTCTGACACGCTCAAAATGTACTCAGCTGGCATTCGATGCGTGTCGCACTCAAGCCGTGTTCGCCAACTTTGCTGCCCGCCTTCTTGCAAATTTGTCGAGACACTTCCCGGATCGAGTGAACGAACTCCTCGAACAACATGAACCCAAAGCACTCAATATTTTTGTGGGTAAGTACCTGTTCTTCGTTGCGCTATTCTCGTCAAAAGTTGTAGGGGAGACATCGAGAGTTCTGCTCGATCGGTCGCGGTCGTTAAAAGGTCGTAAATTCTCATGACTGTTGTCACTGATAGCGACTATTCAAAGTGTTGTTTTGGTGTTTTTATGCAACCCTAAGTGCTACTTGCTGACAAAGTCAAGTGGTCGTCCAAAGTCACCCCTGTTCTTCCAGCGCCGGCTACGGCAGGTAACCATGAGCGCAATCTCTCCCATTCCGTCAGCAATGTTAGTGCGGTTGTCGCGAGTAATTGCATCAAATTGTTAAAGTGACTGGTGCGCTTTGTGTCGTCAAAGAACGAGTTGACTGATAACAGCCTTTTCGCGGGTTCCAGCCCAATGAAACATTTAACGGCAGGTGTCGACACAGACACTACATCGAGCTCGCCCCATTGCCACCACAACTGTGAACACTCAAAAGCAACTGCCACTACCCAGCTAGATGTAGTGCAGGTTAATGTGCGTCATGGTCGGATGACAGTCTCCGTTCGCGATGATTTATGTGCTCGTTAGACGGAGTTATATGATAGAGGTCGGCTTTGATAGCATATCGCACGGCCGTTACGCCATCTCAGTGTATTTGCCCCAGTGAAGCGTTTTGAGTGCTTCGACGTCTACCTAAGCGCGGTCAGGTAGCCTGGGTGACGTGACGACGAAGCAGTTGCGATGTCGAATGCTCATTTCTCATGACAGTGGCTGTGGGTTTTTCGCCATCACGCCGCCATTCCGTGTTCTCGTCAATCACTGGCGATCATGTTCGCACTACAACAAATCACGGAATTTCTCCTGGTGATTGACGCTGCGACTCCTCGAATTGACGTCACATCCCAAGTCGGTCGAGCAGTTGTGAGGCGTGACCAAGGATGGCGATGCGCAGGTAGATGATCATGCGCCGAGTAAAAACGCCGTCGGCCTGTCCATCTCTGTACAGAAGGCTGACTACAGGTTATCTGGCTGATGAACGAAACAACGCACAGTCGTCTCTGCGCTTGATTTAACTAATCGAATCACCGCGTTTGTAGTGTGACGTGTTGACGCGTATTGTGCAGGGTGTGAGAGGTGCTAGCGATTCTTTCGCACTCCGTTACCGGATACGGTAATGGGGCTCGTTCTGCGACCACACACGTTCGAGAACAACGCTGACCATCAAGACCGAAGACATGGAAGTAATGGTGTGAAAGGGTGGAAGAAGCGTTTATGAGTGGATAATGGTACCTTCCTGGTCTTTGATTTGGACTGAAACTAAAAGTGGAACCCTTCTTTTCTCCAGTTAATAGTGCCTTTTGTGGTCCAAATGAAAAATCATTAGAAGCTTAGCGCTGGAATTTCGTTTCGATCTGATGAGGTATGAAGAAAATGCTTACGCTGTTTTACAAAATTGCAAAAATGCTTTTTAGAATTTTCAGTTGATGATTCAAGTTCGGGGTTCTTGAGGAGAAATTTCTATTTTTTAATGATTTCTGCGGGCCGTCTTGCTTTCTAATACTGAAGGTGTCACTTAAGGAGCTAAAAGCTCAATAGGTGGATGAATTAATGACAGTTTGCATTTGAGTGCATTTCAGAACTTTTCTCAACACCCTCTGAAGACTCGACTCCGTCGCTTGTTGGTTATACACTGGTGAATTTGACCACACTGTCGTCAGTCAGGCATCGCTTAGTCGATGGCGGTCTACTCAACAAAATCTGTCCTCTAACCCTGGTTGAAGAGAAGGAAAGAGATGGCCGCAGACATTCTACGGAATATGGCCTTTGAAGACGGTTAGTTCCTTAGCTTTCCTTCTAACCCTTCTATCTTTTTCAATTTCCTATTTCTTCCGGATTGCTTTACAAGAGCCTTTTATGAATCATTGCCTACCTCCAGTCGTGGACGCTGTTGCGCTGGACGCCTAATAAGTGTTTGATCAAGTTTCTGTGGGAAGAAACACCACAGAGGTCAGCGCCAAAAGTGGCAGACGAGTGTACGAGACGCCCTGTATCTCCTCTTTAATCGGACCAAAGCTTTTATTGTAGGTGATTGGCTGCACCGCAAGCGGGTGGTCGCTGAGGCCGCCATGCCGCTCTGAGTGCTCACCTTGTTCACTACAGAGAGCTGACCACAATCACTTGAGACCAGCGTGGTCTATGTGGCGCGCATCAGGCCGAGGCTTATAGATGTCGTCTCTGACGGGGATCCACTTTTTGTTCCTGCCCTCAACTCGAGCACTTTGCCCCGATCATCGTTGCTACTCTTTGGATGTTCTGACGCGCTGCGAACGTAAGGGTGGCGTCCAGTTCTTGCGGGCACTGCTATCATGAGCGCCTCTCAGTAGCGGTGGCTTCAGTGCTGCTTTATGACCTGACTTAACCGACACTGCGAGAAGAATTGAGAACGAAGACGAGAGACAACAGTTGACAACCGATTCGCGAGAGAGTCGAGCGATATGAGCGATAGAGGCTTCGCGATGCGCGCACGCGCGTTCATCCATCGCTGACGCCAGTTTTTCGCCATCGACGTCCTTGTTGTGTTCCAGCCTTGCAATTCTGTCAACGATTCCTTTGAAGATGAGCCGCCGCGGTCGCGTGCTTCGTCGTCGCGCGAATCGTCATGATAGATGGGCCCGAGTCGTCACGATGACACTCCACGCTCCTCAAACTGTGTTGGTTTTGTAGTGCCGTTTCTCACAAAAACGCCACGATCACGGTCAACTTTGCGACGCTCCCAAGTGGTTCTGTTCATTTTATCCTTCATATGACTTTATCTGAAAACGTTCATCACTTTTCCTCATGTCCTCTGATGTGGCCACACTCTCGAGCCACCGCTCAGCAGCTTTTCCTCTTGTGGTGTGCGTGTGTTGCGCCGGCGTACGACTCTCTGACCTCAGCTTAAATCCGACATCCGATCCCGCCATCCGTGTCCCGACAAGGGGAGCCTTGACGTGATTCGACACTTAAAGTGCTTTAAGATAACGCGACCGCGTTCCCTCTAACCTAACGTGAGGCTGGATCTACTCCTAAGAACAACCTTTAAGTTGAGTAAAATTTAAGACAGGAATGTTGAAGCATTTTGAATAGGTCTGATCCTGGCTCTTGGCTTCCAGAGGCAAATCGCTGCGAAAAACAATTGATAAACTGTTTCGCCCATTGTTTTCATCATCTGAGACTGAGAGAATATAGACTGAGAGAATATCATAATCTTATTCCAACTTTTCAGAGTAATCCACTTTTCTTGTAGGTGCCGTGAAGGTCAATTTCCTCTAGGCGACAGTAAAATCCCTGAGCGCCCTTCTAGATTGATTGCAGTGTTCTATCACTCACTAAAACGCAAAAGTGAAAACAAAATTTCCTAGTCTTTTTATTTTTATTTTTTCTGTCCTCAAAAGTGAATCACAAGTGGCAGTTTTTGCCCTGTATGTTCCTGCACCATCAGTTTTTCATAGTGAGAATTTCTGAGAAAAGACTTCCTTCAGCGAGGTAATGGGACCTGTGAGTTTTGTCATTAGGAAAGGCTTCCGTTGAAGCTTATGGTTCCTCTGTGGGGCGCAGCTGCCCCCTTTTCAGTCAGTGGCTGCTGCTTTGTTTGTTTGACGTATGTATGTGCTGCGTATGTAAATATCTGATGTGATTGCGGTCTTTATCACCGCATCTGGCCCCGCCGCCGTAGCGCTGCCGCGTTTCTCTGTGGTTACGCTAATCACCGACTATCAGTAGGGCTCAGACGATTGGGACTGCTCGCGGGTGAGCCCTACACTACGCTGCTGATGCCGTCGCTCTCTGCCTATCACGCGCTCTTTGATTGCGTGTAAGATTTCGCGAAGCTGTAAATTGAATTTCGAGGGTGTCGAAAGTCGCACGACGCGGTCAGTATTTGGCCCCAAATACGACTACCGTATACGCGTAAAGTATTTTTCGCTGAACATCCGCCCTCGTCTGCGATTGTTTTTGTTACAGATGTTCCCGAGTCGAGCACTTCTGAGGTCATTGTCTACGACAATTAGTAGTATAGGCTTATGATCAGTGCGATGCGCGACAGTTGCGGCCGTCGATCACCGCAACCCGCACCCCGGGTCAGAATCACTACAACCGCAACATATGTACCACCCGCTATGAGTCCCGGAGCCGAACATACGAATCTGACCTTTAACGCACCGCGCACTTGTAGCTGCTAGCTCTACACCTCGCCTCGCCAGGAGAACCGGTGTAGTTCTGAGTCGAGGTTCTGGTTTATACCGTATCCACGCGTCGGGTAATTATTTGGGCAAATGGCTAACGCAACCCGAGTGATTCGTTGTTATTCCACTCGCGTTGGTTAAATGCTAATTATCTTCTCACTTGTTTCCATGCCGGTGTCGCAATGGCATTAGAGCCAGCGCGGGTGGATAGAGTGTGTGTTTCGTGGATGATCAGAGTTCCGCGCCCGGCTCGTCCAATTTGGCACCGCAACTTGTGGAATTGAGCACAATTAGGAAAGCAATGAGTCCCATACAAGACCCTAAGGAGTTTCGCCAACACACTGATGATGATGATGGCACCTACTCAACAGAACATTCTAGGCGAAGTTGTTGTTGTGCTGAATTCAAGAAGCAGGGAAATCAGGAACGAGAGGGTGTGTGAAGCGGCGGTACTGGGGAGTGTTGAGCATGGCCGTCACCTCGTGTGAGATCTCTCCCTCTCAACAGAAACACCTGTTGTGCGTGTGGCACATAATATCTCACCGAGGCGCAAACACTGCTGTTCTTCTTCTCACTTGACAAGCAGCAACCACCAATGGGCTACCGTAGTTCTGCGGTTAGGTCTGCCAGTGGGGGTTTTTAACCGCATGAATGGAAATATTGACCTCATTCACAGCTCACACGGCTATTTATGACTGACACTTGTTCATTATTCCAAAGCACCCCTTGTGTTCCTTTGTCCAGGTCTCGAAAACATCTTCTGTTTGTTGGGGTGGTGTACTGCCTTGTGTGTAGACACAGGCTCGGGTCTGTAGATGCGGACGGCGGAAGAGCTGCGGGCGGCAATCGCGACGACATGTGTGTTTATGCGCTCGACCATGTGTCGCTTAGAGCTGCGTGTCTGATTATGGTCGCCACGTCAAGTGCCACTGGAGGGCATCGTTATGATGTGCGGACGACAACCATCACCACTATTGCATCATTAGATGATGTTTATCAACAGCGCTAACGAGGCCATCATGAGCAGACGCTTTTCCCTAAAACACGCTTTTCGCCATACTGAAACAATTGCAGCCCTCCATCCAGTTCTTCTCGACGACACCGATGTCTACTTGGTTGCCCTGCTGGCCCCTTTGGCGGACTGCTCAGATGAGCTCAGTGACGAGGAGATTCAAAAGCTCCCTCTCAGGCTTCAGTACTATGAAGGAACTCGTGAACCATCGATACCAACGCGACAGAAATTGGTTGAGGCCCTCTATCAGGTAACAAATTCTTTCCTCAGCAAAAGACTCAAGTTCACCGATACTTTTATTCCAGTTGTGCTCCACACGACATTCTCGTGAACACCTTCGTAAGAGAGGAGTCTACGCCATCCTACGAGAACTAGACCGAGCAACAGAAGACGTGGATGAGAAACCGGCAAAAACGGGCTGGATTGGTGGCGTGAAGTTGTTGGCTGCACAACAGGAGCACACTTTGCACGCCCTCATCGGAATTCTTATTCGCCTAGAAGATGAAATGGCCGTACATCCTGACGTTGAGAGCTTAAGATCACTTGAATAGATCACTGCAGATATTATCCCTATATTGATTGTTATCCTCGCCTTACTTGTTACTGTTACTTGTTGATCCTCCGGTACCTTCCTTGTCATGAGTGCTAGTTTCTTATCGAACACTTTCGAACTTAACACACAAGTTTTATGCGCGAGAGGCGCGTACTTGCGCAGTGTTTCACTCGAAATCAGCTGTGCGAATCGATTAAGCGAGGGTTCGTCGCCACGGACCGTCGCGCCTATCGCCCTCGGCTTCCATCGTTGTGTTCGATGGTGCTCATTCCCATGTCGAATAAAGATATGAACGAAATGTTCGCGCACGTTAATTCGAAAAAAAATTGGTAGACGACCGCGCAGTTATCCGAGGCTTCAAAGGGATAGCGCGACTGACACTGCACCAGAACAAGCTTCGAAGTGACCAGATGAGCGACGAGAAGCTCGACGACTGATAACCACAACATGAACGAAAACACCGACACAGTCCAAGGAAATAGAATGAGTTTGACCGTAACAATGCAGGGGTTGATCGTACGGAGGACCATTTTAGGAGCGAGAAGAGCCAGGAAACGAATTTTACCACAGAAGCGATGCCACACTTCATGTCTGAAAGGCGTCTGTCTGCGGCGGTCATTGATAGCATGTGTGGCTAGCCGCGACTACCGTAGTCAGCACGTCGCCGCCGACCGACCTCCATCGCTGTTGCCCCGCCCCTAGGCGGACAGCCGCCAATCAGCGTTCACGGGGCGTGGCACAAGTTGAGGTGTCAATTTCGGCAGTTGCGCGTGTGAGATGCGAGCATGGCGTTCAACCCGTTCCTGAGTCGTCCCGATCTGGCACTTCTGCCCTTCATGGGTCATCTACCTACTCTACCGGGGGCTCCGGGATTCTTTCCCCGTCTACCACCTGATTTACCGGACATGCGAACCCGGAATGACGACGACGGTGTGCAGGATGATCCACAGGTCGAACTGGACGACAAGGAGCTCTGGAACTCGTTTAATTCTTGTGGCACTGAAATGGTGATTACCAAAAGTGGGAGGTAGTTGTTTATCATTCACTTGTCGCATGCTGAGCATTTCGTGATGTATGACGTTCCTTTTGAATTTGCCCAATTTCAGACGCATATTCCCGGCGTTTCGTGTGAAAATCAGTGGACTCGACAAGAAGAGCAAGTACATCTTCTTAATGGATTTAGTACCTGCTGATGAGTGCCGTTATAAGTTCAACAATAGCAGGTTTGTTCCTTGAAATAGCTATCTTAGAATTTCCGACTTACGGGTTTGTGTGATGAATCGTAGGATGTTACCAGTCTATTCCCCTGATTTGATAGTAATGACACCTTTTATGACAGGCCATTAATTTCTCGTCGCTTGCCGTCCGTGCTGCTATCTTTTACCACTTGAAAATTTGTTAGGTGTGTGTGGCACGTGTGTTATCAAGCGCCTGTTTCAAACAAACGGCCATCAGAGTCCAGATTTCAGTTTTTCTTGAAATGGTCTTGCTGGGTTGTAATTGTTGTGAAATTCAGGTGGATGGTCGCTGGCAAGGCGGATCCTGAAATGCCGAAGCGGATGTACATTCATCCGGATTCTCCGGCCACTGGTGAGCATTGGATGGCCAAAGGAGCCAACTTTCACAAGCTCAAGCTCACCAACAACATCTCGGATAAGCAGGGATATGTGAGTGTTTTTGTCAATTCTTTCCTTCGTCGCCTATAATTTTATTTCATTCCTCTTTCCGCGAATTCACAGTTGCCATTTGACTTCTTCCATCCTCGTTTTTCACTTTTGCCCTGCTCAAATCGCCAGTTTTGCTGTTTTAATTAGAGCTGCTCGTGATTTACTTCTGTCACCAATCTGCCTCACCTGCCTTCCACTACTGTCGGTGAGAAATTGACGTGGTGCTGTAACGGATGCTCGTTTATGTCAAGTGTGGAAGTCGCCAGGGCTACCAGAGCAAACGCTTGCCGCGTTTTATTACGACCAGCCATATTTCAGCGCTCCTTTTCCAATTTCAATGGGCGTCGTTGCCTCGATCCCAGCCTGCTGCCGTTCTTCGGCTGTTGTTTCCTATTGTGGCGCGTGAAATGCGCGTTTGAAATCGACTCGACCCCTCACCTCGGAATCCGTGGTCCTTGTGCACTGGTGTCTCAGTGACTGAGAGACAACGATAATCGGTGCAATTTAACCGTCAATGAACGACTCCGCTCTCCGGCTCAACTCGCACCTCAAGGTGAATGCGCGTAATTACCCACACACACACGCACACGCAACTGTTTATACAGACCTCTTCAAATAGCTAGTCACGGCTGTACTTCATTGCTTTCTTACCTCCATTGATCTGTTTTGGACTCTGCTCAGCTTCACAAATGAACCTTATCCTCTTTCAGACCATCCTGAACTCCATGCACAAGTATCAGCCACGACTGCATATTGTTCGATGTGCCGAGATCATGAACCTTCCCTACTCAACATTTCGAACGTTCGTCTTCAAGGAGACCGAATTCATCGCCGTGACGGCGTACCAAAACGAAAAGGTTTGCTTTTACACCATCGCATACTGTATATGCTGAAATGCTGATACCCACTCGATCTGCTATCACATGCTGAGCTGTTAGTGATTAGATGTAGCGGCGTGCTTTGTGTACACTTAAGATATCACTAGCGGTTAAGCCTGTGATTTCGCTGCGGTTTGCGTTTCTCCCAATCAGGCGCAGCTTAGCCACTGATACTGGAGGCATTCTGATAAAAGCGCCGCTAAGAAAACATCAGCATCCTGTTCAAATCTATTGGTACGAACTTTGAACACTTTCAGGTCACACAACTGAAGATCGATCACAATCCGTTCGCGAAGGGATTCCGAGATGCTGGCGCAGGAAAGCGTGAGAAGAAGCGCCTTCTTCAGAATCACGCTCGAGAACAGCTGTCGCCACGTTCGTCGTCTGCGCATCCGTCCGAAGACGCTTCTGAGGACGACGACCCAGCTCCAAAAAAGGTCCGGGAGGATCCGCCGCCGAAGACGTCCACACCTGTCTCCACTGCTGTAACTCCTTCCTGTCCTCCCCGATTGCCTCCACAAATGTTTCCCTTTGCTTTCCCTTCCGATATGTTCTATCCTACTCCGGATATGATATCCCAGTGGCAGGCAGCGTTGTTACGACCTCCACTGTTACCCCCTACTATTAGTCCGGCCGTCGTGCCACCAGCTCCCCGAAAAGGCGGATTCGATGTTTCTGATCTCTTGTCTAGACCATGACACCACTTCTGTACATCCTAACATATTCTAATCTTGTCACGACGGGCTACGGCTCCATCTGCCACGACGAACTCCGGACGTCCACCTATCCCTTCCCACATATCGTCTCGTTCTCGGAGTTCGTCGTGCCGTATAAGCTGTTCTCCTTTATACATTTGATCTTCTATGACATTGTTCGGGCTGATTCAACTATATGTTTACAGTGATGATATAATTATTGCAGAGGATTGAGAATATATCAGATGCTCAGCTTTAGTTCTTCATTTCATTTTCCTTTTCTTCATTTCCTCATTTCATGCTGTTCAGTTCATTTCGTGACTTTATTCGGTCGTTCTTCTGCATCGCAACGACGATTCCTCGCCTCGGCGAGATCTTCCTCACAGTCTGTGTTCATGTACAAAACGTTCATTCCCAGTGATTATAAATTTAACTATGTCTTTGCTGTGTTGTGAGAAAAATGGTGTAGGATTACGGTCGAGAATCGTGGCACAGGAGACGAGTTTTCGAGAGGCGTCGACGCCCCGTCACATGAGTGAGTCACGCCCTCACATAAGCGCCACGCTCTCGCACCCTCAGTGACAATTATCCTTCGGGTCCACTACAGTATCCCCTTCGGGTTTTGTACCAGGATCATGTAGCGCGATGTTGAATGAGAAGATAATCTTGTGACTGATATTTACTAGCAAGTTTGCACACTTTGTACACCAACACTTACAACCTGTAACAAGCTCTAGTAAGCTCTTAAAGGTGACGAAAAAAATCGACCAGCGATGACAGTAGGTAAAAATACAGTACGAAATAATACTAGTAGTACTATAAATTAAAACTGCACATTTAATCGGGCAAATAGGAAATCTTTTGGAAGGATTCGGTAAGCGAGGATGCTGTCGATGCACGATGTGACACCACAGAATCCGATGCCAGTCGACGTACAGCCGACGCGACGTCGGCGTTGGCGTCACGAAGACTTTGACTCTGTCGACGAAGCGCATCTGGAACCGCGCCAACCAGGGCCCACGCCTTTAACGAGTGACTTCTGCAGAACATCAGCAGTAGAACATCGATGTCAGACGCCTCACAACAGCCGAATTCTGCTCCGAACGCCGTCCTAAATGTAAACAGTTCGGTGGTGATGACTGTCTGGATTTCGGTGTCATTACAGTAACACAACGCAGGTGAGTACGCGAGGCGTCGGACTGTAGAGTGCCAGTTCGTCAACTAAGCGCGCTGCACAATCCTCTTTTCTCCTGCGCGCACAAGTATCTCGCAAATAATGATCCGCGAATTTCAACAAGAGACGCGCTATGATCTCTCAGAGCTCGTAAGACTGCGGGCGCGACAACTCCCCGACAACAGACACCTCCCGTGCTGACAGGGATCGAAAACATCGCATCGATGTAGCACTCGGAATGCACTCACTACTCATGTCACTGGGACATACGAATTTTTAGGGCTTATCCACTTGACCTCCTCTATCATCAACAACTCGACAAATATACTTACACCCCGTGCTCCATCTCCGACCGGCCTTCCCCTATGATCGTTAGGTAGCTGAGAGAGAACGCCTAATCTCTAAGCAAATTTGCATATTAGCGTACGATCAGTGACTGGAGCGTTGATCAAATAGTAGAGCGCCCCATCCGAAAAGGAAGCGACGGGTTAGAGGTACTAATGAGGAGCGCCCACCTCAGCTGTCGCAGGGCAAGTAGCGCCTGTCCGTAACGCTTGTTCGTCATGAGTAGCACCAGTGAGTCTCCGGAATGTTCCGGTCGAAGTGACGGCTGTAGATCGTGTGGCGGGAGGTCGGCCATGCACAGCAGCAGTTCTCGTTGGTGATCCAGGATTGCCGGAGACAATGTGTGCGCCTGTAAAACTCGCATCAACACATGATCAAACACAAACGAACAACTTGCTAACTTTATCCCTAGCCTTGGATCGCTGTTTTGTCAAGAGCCACTTAACGATGATCATTTGGGATTTCAAATGAGCATAGCTTGGGGATAGCCAGCCAAAGTGCAACTGAAGTGCATCCACCCATAGCACAGCGTTGAGCCCATTTTGGGCGATGAAGTTTGCCTTTGAATACGGTATGCATTCAGCAGACTGTAGTGTTGTCGGGAAGGATGCGCATACAAACGCTGTGACGGCTGAAATTCAATCGGCGATGGTTCGAGCGCACCAAATACGGCAACATGTCGTCAGTGACAGGTGGACAAGCACTACAGGGCGAACATCCACAGTCGTCACCCTCCTACATGCCTACCAACGCAAACATAATCGCCTGTGGGCGTCCAACGCCCGCTCTCGCCCGTCAAGTGACACTTTCTCACAACTGGGAATGGCGCGCGACGCAATGAGGCAGCATAATACCTTCAGCACCAGAGAATGTGACGAGATTACGGTAACACAATTCATTGCGAATCAAAATGCGTCGCATGCGGCACAATGCTTACATTTACTGAGGGCGATTTAGCAGTATACGCGTGAACTGAAGCAGAAAAGCTGCCTGAAAGCCACCTTGACAGCACAAAGAGCTCGCAGCGAAAGTAGCTTTGGGCTTCGTGAAGGCAGTGTGTTGAACCAGCAGATTTCTGGAATGGGGAGGAAGAACCGAAAAGTCAATAAAAACATGGTTTCCTAGTAAAATGTTAATGGCGTTGCCGCCACAGCGCCAAAGCAATTCTTGATGAAGATTTATTGGCGATCATGTACGGTAGCGATGATCGCATACTGCCCGACCGCGCACCCACTGTACGGCGACCTGGACCACATCGTTTCCTACGGGAACGCATACTTACCTGAGCACCATGCGATTCGTTCACCAGACGCACCATATCGTTCAACGAGTCGCTCATCAGCATCAGTTGAAAGAACAACTTGCTTAGCAGTTTGCCCAGTTCCATCTCCTGTAACACCGAAAGTTTGCTTCCGCGCTTAACAGCTGGCTGGCGCTCAGCCAGCCACCACACAACCCACAGGTCAGATTCGCTGTCAGCGCGCGTGTCTAATCGTCTTCCGCTCTACGATAATCTGCGCGCAAATCGTCGTCTCCAGGCGTCTCAATCAACACATTAAGATAGAACTCATCAACTGGAACCGGTTCGAAGGGAGACCGACGAGGGATTTGGTCACGCAACCACCACCTCAACACTACACTCCTTTAAATCTTTCTGTATTCGCGTTTACCAAGAAAAATGCGCACCAAGAAGGGGAAGTTCTCTGGTACAAGTCTCATGTAACCACACGCTCAACAGTTTTATAGATAATATCGCACTATTGACTGGCCGATTGGCGACCGTATTCCCCGATTTTTTTCATCACCTAAATCAATGCGTAAAGCACGTACACTGTTCGTCGTGAACGTGGAGGCTGAACCAACAAGAGCGTTCAGTTTGTACGCCGACTTCACCGAATTCAGCAGCTGAAAATAATAGATTTAAGCACCATTTCATCATGTTCACAGTCATCCGTCATCAATTGCCAAGACGTGCCTAACCCAGCGGCAAAGCCGTACTGGTGTTGAATTTCGCCAATTTCCACGCCCTCCGGTCGGAAGACGGCAGCTAATTTGCAATCAGATGACTACTGGGAAAACAATGGCAAACGATGACCGACGAAGATAAGTCAGCTTCGGGCAAATGAAGTGACGCAATCCACAGATTGAGCGTTATGGTAGCGTACTGAACTAACCCGAATATTTTGCTCCTTTCTTTCATTGAACGTCTCCCAGTGTTCGCGAAGTTCGAACAACGACAGCTTTAGCCGAGGAAGAATCCCAGAACACCGCAGCTGAAATTGCAGATACGATTGCAACAGACTCTTATAAGGCCCAAGGTAGGGTAAGACTCACGTATTGAGCAGTGACGAAGAGGAACGGACAGTCGGCCACCCCGGTGAGCACGTCCTGCGCATGCGCGAAGGTTCTTGCCAGGGGACGAGACGAGAAGATGTGCATGGCGTCTCGCAGTAACGACGCTACTCGTCCGCAGCATGACTGCAATACGGCGATATCACAAATATGCTACAGCGGAAGGTGCGAGCGCTCAAGCATACCCTCTAAGAACAGAGGGTAGAAAACTGAAATCGGATACGGTGAAGGAGATTAGCCTAGAAGGCACGATCGGGTGACAACGTGACGAAAATAGCGCGCGCCATGAGATCTCAGCCACGAGTGAGGGCTAAGCATTGGCAAACATAGCAGGCAAAGCGTTGGCAAGAAATAGGGCACAAGTCAGCAATCTCAAGGGATTGACTTACCCTGAAGAGTTGGGTAAAAAGCAAAGTGGCGTAAGCGGTGAGTTCTCCTTCAGAATCATCTTGAAGTTCAGCTACGATTGAAATCCACGTGGCGTCAACCTGAGGAAAATTGGTTCAATCGACCATGAATCGAGAAAAAAGTCCGAATTACCTTTCCATCAAGATGATGCGGACATTGAATGTATACAGGAGAGGTTGGCGTTGTTTTCGGGGAATAGAATTCCCCGATCGATGTTCGCGAACGACAGCAGAACGATGATCCATCGATGGACTCCTCATCGACTCCATTCAACCGATCGCTTGGCCTAAACTCAGGAATGGTCACGTGAACTAATGCTCAGCATTCGACGTCCAACCTCTTTTCAAGCGCATCCCTTGACACGGCAGACGACGGGCTGATGCGATCTTGCATCGGCATCGCTCCTGTTGGCGGAGAGTCATGACCAAAGCCCTCCTCAGCTTCTGCAAGTTGTTTATATAGATTCGACAAGAATGATCTACAAATATTGAGGGACAAACCATTTTCCTCTTCATCCACTTCTGATGGACATGGTGTACGGTCAGAAGAGGCTGATGTTCGTGAAAGCCGAGAGGTAGATGCTCCACCACCCTCGGAATTCGCCTGCGCACTTTCGGAGTCCTAGAAACAGGTTTGTATTTGGAAAACGGAAAACAGGAGTTGCAGGGGTTAACCTCGTCCTCGTCCACATCGGCGTCATCGTCGTGAGCAGGATCGTCTCCTCCAATCGATCTTGGGCGCATCGTCGACAACCATCCAAAGCAACTGTCTGCCGTTTCCGAAACGCTGTCATGTTCAGCTTCCAAGAAATCGAACTCCTGAATATGAACCTTAGGTTGCTTCCGAATACTGAGAACTCCGGAAAGTTACCTTGAATACTCGTGGGAACGAGTCAGTGATACTGGCGGAAGGATCGGGAAGTGATGTCGTTGACGCAACCTCCTTAATGAATCGAGATAATTGATCAGTGCCATTGGGGAAATTTCTATACACACCTGTGACGACGTGCAGATTCTTTCCGTCGAAGTAGCAGTGCTGCCCAGTTCACTTTGAGAAAAGACAACTGAAACAGCAGACGGCAAACCGACACGAAGGCCTGACGCTGACAGAAGTCCGACAAGGCGATCACGGACACGTAACTGAAGAGATGAAATGAAACCGTCTCTCCTACCAATAAACTGCACCGGCACTGAATGTTTGGAAAGGTTAACGAACTCACATGAGGAGGCATCTGCTTTCTCACATTGCCAATGGTATTGGTACTGCTGGACTCGGCACTTGGCACGCTTTTCCTCGGTGATGGGGGACTCAACCCAGAGCCAGATCCTGCTGAGACCAGCGAAAGCTCAAATTCGAATCCGGACGTGCCGTCACCATTCTGAATAATCCACTTTCCACGCACCGTTCTCGATGCAAATATATCATCAGTCAAAATATGACAACGATGAGGCGCTTAGCCGATAATCGCATATACGGTACATATGTTTCTTTTCGGGGGCGGTTGGTTAAAAGGGTTGCGGAATTGTCGCGCGGAGAGGTCATTAACAATTTAACAACATTCTGTGACGAGGAGGGTCGGATTTCATGCCCCCGAACAGCGCCAGGTGTCGGGCACATTAAGCGCGTCGGCCGCGATGGACGCTATGTGCTGTGCCTGCACTGCCGAAGGAGATGCTATCTTCAAAGAAACTACTCTCATAAAGGGGTCGAACACACAGACTTAACGACGACCTCGCATCATCTCAAATCAGACGCGGTTATTACGTCGTGCCCGGCCGCTCCAGTAAATGAACAACCCTCCTCGAGTCACTGCGGCCTCCCTATGGGTCGACGACTTTTTGGCAGTGGCGAGACCACGAAAACATATGCCGGACGAAATCGCGCTGCTGAAATGCTGTGGACACAGTCGCCACCGTCTGGCGCCAGACGTTGCCACCACTGCTCTGCTTAAATTGAATATGGCTAGTAAGGCGCGGAGCACTTCATCACATTGCCAGCCAATGTGAAATTCCATATAGGGTCAACCAACGACTAACAGCGAGGGAGTCTCCGTCACCTATTTTGTAGCGACAAACATAAAAAAACGGCACAAGTGTCACTAGAAACTGTGGAAAAAAGATTTTTTTATCATGACAACTTAGTTTCCAGCTGGAGACTGATAAATTCTTGTTTTGGTGCCCTCCAAAGTTCGGGCTTCTTTAGACTTTCCTATTTACAACACAGGGCGCTGGCACCAAACTGGGGAACCGCAGAATTGTCGCGCTCTGCATTCTGCCACTGCTCGACCACCACCTTGTAGACCCGTGCAGCTTCCCGCCAATTTACTCCCTGGAAAAAATTAATGATGACACGAAACCTTCATAGAGGGATAACACAGGAGAAATAACGGATAATAAAACAAGGGTAACGTACCTGTACATGCCGTGAGACGCTACGTATAACCTGAAAAACGGAAGTTTAGTATTTGTTTTTATATGTGGAATGTGGACTCACGTTTTATTAGAGTTATTATTTGAACAATGGATTCAAAAGGCGGACGCGAGTAACAGATGAAACTTATGTACAATGTTTACGCCGCGTTCAAGCGCGCGGGACGATTTCACATCCCGCGACCAAAGCTTCGTACAGGTGTCCGGATGTCCTCTCGAGACAACTCCGGACCCCGTGCTCGATCGAAGTACCCGACAGCGACGAGCGGTACGTACAAATGGCAGTTTAGTAAAAGAAGAAAGATTTTCGCAGTCAAATACAGAGAGAAAACATAGCTCTTTCTCCCGCTAATCATCGATGGTTCTAAAAGTTTCTATTTGATCATAGAAGGCCCACCACTCCAACAAACCCTAACTGGAGCAACATCTTTGTAAGACGTTCAATTTCCAATTAAGGTTCAGATTCTGGAAATGCAGCTGTTAAGAATGCTTTCTATTTATCCATCTGATAGGGTGACATTTCTGTGAGCCCAAGGTACAGCGTAACACCCATGGTTCTGCATTGCCCAGGACGTGCGTTGCCAGAAAATGACGGCTTCCAGAAAAAAGCTGAGCCAGTAGGAGCTTGTGATCATTTAAAAGAAAAGTTTAGAGGATTTTAAGAGTACTCTGCCCCCTGAAGAGCAGTAAACATTGCATTCTTACAGCAGTAGTAATGAATACTTAGTTTTAGCCGAAATATCTTCTACACTGCTACATTTGCAATCAACTGGCGCACCTTTTGTGCGATACACGGAAGCCAACACCGTTCTGAAGGCGTCCGGTCGCGTAATATCCCAACTAACTCAAGGGTCGTACAGACACGATGCCACTATAATACAGTTCCTTCCAATTCGCCTTGTTCTATAGAGCACACCGTTGGTCGGTGGGATGAAGTGCGGATGTGACGCAGATGGGCTGCCCGAATGGGTGTGCGATTAGCGAGCGAGCGCGACGATTCGCTGCCGAGGCCGCGCCTGCGAACAATATGGTGCGCGCCTATCAAAATGTCGTAAACTATGCAAAAAGGCTTTCCCGGCAATCATTAGATTGAACATGCGGGGTCATAAACGAGTTCATGCCGGTTATAGTAGTGCGAGAGGTAAACCTCCGTCGACGAGGGGACCGACGTGAAAACGACCAGCGAGTAATCGCTTTCGCTATCTGCCCGACCTTGCCCTCAACACAGAGGTTCAGTTTGGCTAATCGTAATTTCTAATGGAAAGGTTCTTTTTATGATGTGCGCAATGCTCCGTGCGGTCAAACCAGCTGACAGGAGCAGTGGTCGTTCAGATGCACAAATGTTGTGCCAGAAACGCGAATAAACCGCGAGTTACGATCGTCTTCACGCTGAGCGGCTGTCCCCATCGCCTCGCCTCCATCGAAAACGCGTAAGCGTGTGCGGGGGAAAAATACCATACGTAGTGATGGCGCAGCAACGTCACGGCAATTTTTTTGCCGCCTGAGCACCAACGATTATCGCTGAATTCCTGGGGAGTGCCACATATAGCGCGTGTGCTGAACGCCGCTGCGCAACAAGTCACAGCAGCAGCAGAGGATTACGGTGCGAGTCACGCCGCCTATCGCGTGAAAGAACGGCATCTCAAAAGGGCAGGTGCACCTCTAAAGAGGATTACTCGTTTAATTGCGAGCCAAATGAAATATACCAACTTGGAGCTGACTAGAAACCTCTGGAACTAACCTGTGCATTTATCACCAACGGCGACGTAACAGCGTCTCTTCTCAACAACAGCAGGTACAGCATGTGCAGCACGTATACATGCATCGACGCAGTTCCTTTCTCGAGCATCTGAAAAGCACTCTGATAAACAGCACTAAAAGTAAGACCTACCCAAGTTGTAAACCGAACATTGTTCGATATGTGGGAATCTAGGGTGGAAGTCGATGTTCACGCTCGCGCACGCCCCCTGGAGCCTGGGCTTAGGGAGAATACAATGCCTGCGATGAGTGGAGGTAGCGTACCTAGCTCAGCTCCATCCTCCAAAACCGTTTTTGCTGGTACTAAGCTAGCCTGGGAGGGTGTAGCACTGACTTGTACGTCCTCCCCCCCCTTTATGGTATAGGCCTTATTGCATTTGAAATGCCACTATGATTTTGGACTGAGATAGAACTTGTAGCGCACTGTACTAAAGGGAGTGATTGATGCAAGATGCTAGCTAGCTGTCATCATCTGTGTATGGAACCTGTTTTCCGTGAATTTCTTCTGCAACAGACCTACGGCCTCACCCGGTTGACGCAGCTTGAATGCCTATTGGCAAACCTAGCAGTTTAGGCGCTACGAGTACAATGATGCAAATGTAACATTCAGTGCCACAAGGCCACCTTCGAGTCTATCGTCTTTCCTGGGCCCACGCCCCGCCGACAAGCCTGCGGACCCCCTCTCTCTCGCCCGGTGATTCATTGAGCAGTCGAATGCGCATATTCCTCACTTCCGCTGAACCCATGCCCTATTCCAGACTTACGACACTCTCCGCTACTAGTCTATCCACTCAACGCGTAATAGACTCAGCCACGCGGCTCGCATAGATCGCACTCGCCGCCCCTCGGCGGCCTGCACTACACGGCCCCGGGAACAGTACAACTTCCAACTACGGGCACCGAGGTCAACTCACGCTCTCGTGCAACCTGTGCGGAGCTTCGCCAACTGGGAGACGGGGCTGATCTCTAACGCCCGCTGCCATAATGTCCTAACGTCATTTCACGGAATACGCGATCTCTCGAATCGAATCGTAAAAATCCTATTTCTCGATTTTATTACCGTGCACTAACGAACGGGCAGTGACAGTTGTCGTATAGTACGTGGCTTTGTTGACTGCTTATGAAGCACATAGGGCAGAGACGATACGTCATACTTCGTTTTTTTTTTAAGTTGCCGCCTGAGTTAGCTGCGCCTGGAACGTACAGCGCAGTAGTGGCTGTTTAGTCTAGTGACTGTCTGTAGATATTCGGCTCGAGGGAATCCTTCGGACCAAACGTCGGGTTAGCAGAAAAAAATGCAACCTATAATAACACCACTTCTTTGCTGCTAGGTATAATTTCTTCGGCAAACATCGCTTATCTAAAACGAAACATGGTCATAATCGCGTGTCACGGAAACGCGTGAGCTTCCAGAGCGGCTAGTTATGAAACAGCTAGCTTGTTTTACGATCAAGAACTAATTCTATTGCTAGATTTAGTGAGATTCAGGATCACACATGCTTCTCTCATCCTTTGGTTCAGACAGCTGCACGCAGGAGGCGCCCACGTGTGGAGGGCTCTCGCGCGTACGTAAGCCGGTACAGTACAGCTCATAGCGCAGCGTGATGTTAGTTTATGTAGCTCTTGAGATGCGGAGACGGGCCGCCCAATGATCTCTACACAATTGACAACCCACCTGGTCTTGGCGGCACATCCGCAGTCTTTAGCAGTATCGTCCAGGGTAGGGAATTGTGTGACAGAAGGCATAACGACGGACACGAGCAGCGCAATCGTTGCACCTCAAAGCACGCCATTCCGGTAAAAGCATAGTAAATAGAACCGACACGTTGCTATGGGTACAGTTAAGATTTGAACCACATGTGGCGAACCTTCAACTACATCTTAACGCTCGACATCTTGAACTCCGCGCGGTCATCATGACAGCTTCTTGAGGAAGATTTTACAAGCCTGGATCTGCTGAAAGGGACTATCGTGCAATTCTTGCCACCACTACTCATACATCATTAACAACTTGTCGATGGCGTCAATGGGAACGGAAGTGCTGCCGCCGCCATGAAGCCAATCCGACGAATGACGCCGGAAAATCCTCCATCAAATATGGGCTCCCGAACTTCTCGCATAATCGCATCCCAGGATACGATGCTAAGACCTGCGTCTGTAAATCTCCACGGGGCATGGTCTGCATTATTGCTGTAACCCCACCTCCAATTACGAAAGACCACAGCTTTGACTACTCACGCATTGTTGCGTGCGCAAAGGCACTTGTGGATTTCCGACCAACGCATGCTGCAGAGTTCAGAGCCCTGTCTATTCATGCTCGGACCACTCACGTGAACGACGGTTCATCTGTGACAGCCTCTCAAGGGTCGCACGGAGGTCATGACGGACAATCATCGCGCAGATTGTCATAATGTATTACGAAGTGGTCGCGGGAGTACGCCGGTGTGATGAGGCTATCGACTTTGAGGCTTATCTTCACAGAAGCGCGCATCAATGTGGCGACTCTCGAGTCAAGTCTGAAGGCCGATACACCACTCATATCGCAGGACTTAAGCAGCATTAAATTATGATGCCCTGTCAACACTAGTAAAGTAACCTATTGGGACAGGTGAAGTGATATCCTCGCTAATTTTGAGAGTAGAACGGTACTCAAAGTCGCAAACTCGCTCTGCACATCCGTGGGACTATACACGGAGGAAGCGGGATAGCGAGGACCGACCCCGACTCACCTCCGCTACACTCGATCGATTTGCCTGGTACTACTGACAAGCAATTGCCTTCACAAGATTACTGCTGTAGCACACACATTTGTCCATTGATAGCGATCTTTGGAGAACGTTTTCGTGCTGTATTGCGACAACATCTAAAGCTAAGCTATTAAGGTTACGTAATTAAGAGTCAGGGATTTCCTCATCATTGAACAAATCATACCGTAGCTAAATTATTCAGGGGATGATCCGCCTGCGAAATGTCCGCATTCTTCAGCGATTCCACGCAGTACTAAAAAGTCATCTGGAATTTGGACCGAAAGGAAGGAAAAGGAAAAGGTAAGCTAACCTGTCTAAGAACAGCGCATACAGACATACACAAGTGATTCGGTGCGTCGAAGTTGAACAGAAGGTAAGGAAGAACATGACAGATAACAAGGCCCAGAGAGTCGCGACCTCCCACGACAGGCTCATCAAGTACATCAATAATTCGTATCAACGCCTGAATGGACGGCTCGTAAGCCGAACTGACGATTGTCCCTGAAATTTATTCCTGAAGCATATTCAACAAACAGCGCTGTAGAAACTCCCGGTGTTGCAATGAGGCCTTTATGAAGACTGGCGTAGGTCGTGTTTCCACTAACAAACGGGACCTTTTGCAAAGGTGGGAGCATTTAAGCATAGCCCGTCAAAGCAGGAAGCTTTCCACAGTGGCCAGCTGGCGTTAAAGCGGAAACAAGATTCATAAGCCATACGAATGCATGGTTTATCCGAGTCATTATATTAGATTGAGCAATGATTAACCTTTTTTCAGGCTTATGGTTCTTTGATTTTTTGCTGATCATTTTCAAAGGTCAAGACAACACTTGTGTATTTACTTCACCATGGAGCTTACACACTAGCAAAAAAGATTGCCCCTGCTACATGAGTGCAAGTTGAGCTCGAAACCGAATGCTTCTGCATCTGCTCGTAGAATCAATGAAGCCTGGGATGAAGGCACGGTTGCAGAGAGGACTGTTCGAGAGCGTTTGTTGATTACGCATTTATTGTTGTTTTTGTTTGGTTTTGTTAATAAACTTATGAGTGAAATGAAAACGGCGGATAATTATTGCTCAACCTAATATTTCACAATGCCCAAATGTCTCTAATTCCAAGAGCATTTCCTATGCATGGCTTATTCCAAAAATCTATCAGTGCTCATCTTCAAGAAGTGCCTATCGACACTTAGAGCGCATTAGTGACTGAAGGTAATGTTGTCTGCCAAACGAACCATAAAATTCGACGATGAAGGCCGCGAGCAAAACATCACCACGATAATCTAATTGAAGTGTTGTAGATGTAATCAAACCGACAGCCAAGCACATATACGAGACATGTCCCAAAACAGGAAAGTGGGGGTGGGGATCAGAATACGAAAAGAACCAGCGCAAAAAATTTCTACCATAACCAGATTAGTAGAAGTGCGATATTTGACTCATTGAGTACCAAAATGTGACACTGAAAAGACCATGAGCCCTCCGATTAGAAAGCAGTATCACATAATTTGTGTTGTAACTAGACAGCAATCAATCTTCGAGCGCGTAATCTATTCAACGACATCTAATCGAGTCACAATCTTTTACTCAACTTAATAAATCAAAGTCATCTGTCAGCGAGCTAGAATTTACAGCTGGACAAACGCCGCGTGTGGCAAAGTTTCACCGCAGTAATGCTCGTTGACAAAGGGGGTACGACTACAAACACAAAAGTGACACATTTATCATGATGTGTGGGGGCGTGGTGGAATAACTCCGAAGAGGACGATTGGAGGTGGTATTGAAGGCTGACTAAGTAACGGACTCACCTCTCGAAAGTAGACCGACAATGTTGTTGAATCCTTTCCAATCCAGCTGACCGATTGTTTTTTCTAGCTTTTGCAAGCATCGCGTCTTATGAGGTCCAGATGTGTCGAGGATCTGAATGAATCCATATAAGCATATTATAATATATGTATATTGGCATATTTGAATATAAGCACATTTTGAAGCCCATTAGCAAGCCGCTGGACAGTGAGCGATTTACTTTTGAAATGCGACCCTCCGCTCTGCCTTACACTGAGCGGGTGAGTTTATATAGGAGGATTTCTGCGTTTAATGGACTTTGGGAATTCAGTAGATGTTAAAGTTTCACCGTTTTTTATTCATACTTTTATTACTAGAAATATATAATAAAGAAATATGGATATAAGGGCGGAAGTGGTGTAGTGACAAGTGGCGCGCTTACCACGCGAGCGGTCCGGGGATCAAATCCTGGGTCGTGAGTCGCCCGGGCCAACCAAGCCTTCCATCCCTCCGGGGTCGGTTAATTGGTACCAGACTTGTCTGGGAGGATAAAAACACTGACTTGAACATCGGCTGGCCCCCGCAAGTCATTGTATAGGCCACATCGCATTCAAACGCCACTACGAATGTACAAATGGAAGTAGAATGCGTGCCGCATCCCAAAAGGGATTGATCAACGGCAAATGCTTTATCCTTTATCCTTTATTATATACTTCGTATAATATATATATACGAAGTTATATGTTAAATATATTTTATTTATTGTGTGACATGCTTGACCTCTGCAGTGTAATGACTTTGGGACATCAGTAGATGTAAAGGTTCACCGTTTTTATTCATACTTATGTACTAGGAATATATCTGGCCACATAAGCTGGTACCATGAACCAACCCCAGGAACAATGAGGCCCCTTTGGTCTGTGTGAATTAGATCTACGGCTCCCCACGACCGCATAGTGCCACTGTCCACCCTCAGAGTGGGTGACAAGATAAACTGTATGTGAAGGTATGTGAAGAAAAGCAAATGTGCCCACTTAAACAGGAGGGGAGGGCGAGCCCCCAAGAAAGTGACATGTGGTACTCTCGCAGTGGAGGGAGCGCCTGTGGAGATGTGACAGGGCTTTACCCGTCCCTTTGTACGCCCCGTTCATCTTCCCGCCCGCCGTTGGACTCCCCCATCTACTGGATTCTCGCCATGGAGATAGCCGTCTTAGCAGAGAAACAGTAGACATCAAATCATAGATAAATGTTTCACAAGAATGCTTGGTTGTGAACAAAACTTTCGCCCCAGGACGGGACTCGAACCCGCACCTCTCACCGGGCAAATACGCTACCGGGGCACCATTTCATTCCAACTCAGCTTTCTATGGTATAATTACCATGGCTTGTCAGCACTCGCATTTCGATGAGTGTTTATCCTTGCTGTTCTAAAAAAGGGCCGACCTAACAGATAAAAGTCCACCTACAATTAAGAATGCTCAATGCTCGTCGACATCGGATTCCGACAAGAGCTGTACGAAGCGTAAACAAGCAGTACAAGAAGAATGGAAACCATGAACAGATCAGGAAGATCGTAGATCCAAAGCATCATTATAAAAATGAAGGCAATAATAGAAGACCACCACATAGAAGAGGTTGGGAAAACGAAAACTTTGCTCAACCATATCGAACACCTTCGCCTTTTAGATACCATTTGGGCAG
>MU868965.1:0-17196 GCA_036418205.1 Ostertagia ostertagi | reverse complement strand
CACCAAGTCCCCAACCCCACGCCCACTTCTTTAAAATCTCAGTCGAACGAGCGCAGTGAGCTGAAAGGGGTATATGCGACTGATAAGATGAAACAGCAAAAGTTCCATATTATGAGGCTAGGTCATTTTTCCCACATATCCCCACTGTCCTCATCATCGACCATCCAGAATCCCGAATACGGCTCCTTCTTCTTTCAGGGCAAACGACCACCTGTGAAGGAATCCTCGACTGTGATTCACCCTTCTGCATACGACAATAGATTAGGTTCAGTTCAGTAGAAGGGAATAAACCCCAGCACAAGAATTACCATCATTTGTTTCAAATAAGTAGACCCCTAAGAGTCATCAAAAACCGTGAAAGACACTCCAAGAAGTAGCCCGTAAATGGAGATCACCATACTAATGCTGCAATGCACTTGAAGAGAACTTTTTATGTAAACACACATCCTTGCTCATTTATAGCAATTAGGCGCTTTCGACCGGTACAAGACAAAGGTTCCACACAGAACTTTTTGATCGGTTTTTTTTGTTAACTGCTTTTTAACGCAGTTCGCGTTGCGAATGTTTCACAAGAATGCTGGGTTGTGAACAAAACTTTCGCCCCAGGCGGGACTAGAACCCGCACCTCTCGCTTTCCGGGCAAGTGCGCTACAAGTTACGCTGCCGGGAGTTCGCCCAACTCAGCTTTCATGGTGGAAGCTATGATAATGTATACCATAAAAAGCTGAGTTAGGGCGAAACACTAGTAGCTTAACTCGAAGCGGGTAGGCGGAAGGTGCGGGTTCGAGTCCCGCCTCGGGCGAAAGTCTTGTTAATAGCCCAGCATTCCTGTGAAGCATCCACACAGAACTATTGAAAAATGCGTTCCGTCCCGAGCAAGGTCAGCCGTGCGTCTCCCAACTGGAGCGTGGAAGGGAAATATCCGAATTTTTATGGTGGACTCGTCTTTTGGTTCTTGTAATGGTGATGGTGACGACGAGGAGGGTAGTATTCGAGATTTCTAGAGGGGTTCGAGATGGTGAAATTAGGGGACGTGTTCTGAATAAAAGGGCCGTATGAAGGGTGTCAATAGGCAATTTTGGCGAATACGTCATGAATGAGGCAAAGAAGCAAATTGAAAAGCATCTGTCGTTTTTAGACCTACTTCCTTGCTCCCCTCCCTCTTCCCTTTCCCCTCAACATACACACATTAAACAGTGCTAAATGGATGGTGGATTTCATAATTCTTGCGCTAAGACAGAGAGTATTAGAAGCAGCACTCCTCGTACAAGTCTCTATGCAGCAGGGAAGAACGAGCACCACTTCAAGCAGTATCCAGAGTCCAAAGGAATCGGGATGTGGCTTTTTCGTGACTAAAGGTGCGCTCGTTGCAGATTATCATTTGATAAGGTATGCCACTTCGAGCGCGTATCCAATAATTTTCTCATGGAATGCTTTATCAATCAAGGTATGATCTCTGGTGGTATGATGGCAGCTATGGTTTAACCCTTTCGGCCCTGGCGGTGGCAATTGCCACCACCAAATTCAAACGCTTGCATTGCCGCTGAAACAGCATGGTTTTTCTAATCCTGCTAGAGGTTGCTTCAGTCAACCTTCCCCTTCCTAATTATGAGCTAAACCTGCCATTTCATTGTGTGTTGCTGTTAGTATTACAAGTATTTGTGTACAAGTGCAACAATGAATGGGCGCTGACCCCCGCAACCGGCCAAGTAAGTGTGACTTTTTCTTAAAATACTTGAAGTAGATCCATTCCTAAATCAAAATTATGGGTTATAATGTTATGCAAGATTATAAACTTTTTCGGCATAACTATGAAATTTCGAATTGTTTCGACATAAGCTTAAAAACTAAGAAGGTGGGCCAATTTTCAAAGCTTCTTAGTTTCTTTGTTTGTGATCGAATAGCTTCCAAATTTCGCCATAATGATACCTATATGCTCACAAGTAATAAACAATAGCTAGAAGAAAAATTTCTCCACGGGGAAAAATTCAGGTCCGAAAGGGTTAACGAGTGCCGACGACCTCTTAGTTGGTTGCCAACTCGTCCATTATCGGAGGTCAACGGGCAGAGGAAGTGGTCCCATTTTGCGCGTTTTTGACGGATTTCTTTGCTTTTTTCGCTACTAGGGCATTATTCAGCATCTTCACTTCCACTATGAGCACAACAGAATCCTATCAATCCCCCATCACAATGGGACAACAAAAAAGCACACACATCCTATGCTATCTTCTCGCTTTGAATAATAAGTCGAATGGAGGATTCTACTTTGATGCGAAGCATTAGGTCCCACTGGAAATTAGGTCAAAGATGGTCAGCGAGGCAAGAAAAAAGAAAAAAGAGAAAAATGGAACCCAAGAAATAGGAGGACCTCTTCCTTGTTAACTGATTTGAGCATTGATGTGTCTCTCATCGGTGCTGCCCTCATCAGCGCTAACGCTCCCTCTGCTGAACGGCTACAGACCCAGACACGAGAGGACGCGGGAGGTGGGGCGTAGCGGGTCAATAGAGCGCCAACGCCGGTATACCATGCCAGATCGCCTCATGAGGCAATCTATGCAAATTGCGTGCCGTTCTATCCCCTTAGGAGTTCGCCTGTCCCTTCACGAGGTGAGTTCCCTTCTTTGTCCTTATCGTGGAACGCCACGAGTCGGGAATAGGCCGCCAAAGCAGTCCCTCTCAGAATAAGGTCCCGAACTCAGGAGGCGTTACATTGTCGCGACTCAAAAGCTCGAGACAACGGTGTTGACTCGTTTGCTACCGTACTGCCACCTCTATCAATGGCGGCATACGTGGCGTGACGCCCTCTCGCGAACGACATACTCTCCCACATTTTCCCAATTGCAGCGCTTCGTCTCTCCATCATACCACGGCCGACTTCACAGGGTAAATTGCAAAATTTTCTATGCGCTTTTTGCTTTTGTTCCCACCCACGTTCTTCATCGCACTTCTTGTCAAATTCTTGATCAAGAAAATGATCGAGTAGCCTTTCAACCTCATTCTGATTTCGAAATGTTGTTATTTTAGAGTTACCGTGACCCACATCTAGACTCCTCCGGGACCGCAAGTTTGTTGGAACAAAGATGTATGTAATAAATTAAATGAATACAGTGTTTGAAATAACTGATGTCGTCCCTAGACCTCATCTATGAGAGCACTCAAACAGACCTGAAAACATCTCCCTGCAGCGTGGCGCTGACTAGTTGTAAGAGCCATACGCATTGCCAATTGAGTCCACACTACTGGTAACAGTGGAATGGAGGGCAGCACAAGTTCGGCCAAATGGCGAACCTAAATGGTCAAAATGGTCAAAAGTGCGATATACTTGACCCAGAGAATTTCAGTCGCCTTACTAAGCAGGTGAGTTGAGCAGCACTAGGCACTTTCCAACAGCGCGGCGTCGCATCTTCGTTAGCCCACAGAGGGCAATCCATGCTAAACGAAAAAAAAAATTAGAAATTGAAATAAAAAGAAGCATTTTAAACGTCATTCTGAAATCTATATCCGGGGGCGGGAAGCGTTGAACATGTACTTTCAATAGAAGAACGATCTGACGTATAGCTTCATACGACAAGCATCACTTTTATACACGAGTTTAGCAAATCACAATATAAATACTTCTTGAAGACAACTAATCACGCTCTTTTTGCTACACAATGTAGCAGTAGTATGTGAAAATTCTCTTGAGTGGTCTATTCTTTAGTAGATGGTTGGCTCTGGAGTTAATGGTAAGGCGTGGTTCAGGGCGCTATCCCAACCGAGTCCATAAACTATGAAATCCTATTACTGACCTTGTCTAGTCGGCAGTGGATGGATAGCGGAAGCTCCTTCCAATCTTATAATATCTAGATAGTGTCACGGGTAACGAGCTGACAGATCCCAATTTTGAGGCAGAGGGTTATTTTCCCACTCATGAGTTTTGAAATTTTCATCTCTAAAGGCATTATTATCCCCTCATGCAATGAATAAGATGAGTTTTCGTATGAATAATCAAAACTTACTTTATCACTGAGGCAGAATTAACGAGAGCCTGATTAGTCACTCTGTAGCGAGAACAAAGTATTGCTGTTGAGAAGCATGCTCCGGTACTCCTCAGCAGCCACTTTCGCAAAGGTAGGTGAGGCACCCTCTTGCAGCAACTACAGTCGCAGAAATGACACTGCAGACGTTTTGACACCATAGTCATCAGTAGTTGAGCGACCCATTTGGTGCTTCAATAACATCCCCGAAACATGCGCTAAGGTAGTCTGGTCTGCATGCAGAAGAGAGATATTGATGATAGTCTGAAAAAAACCGTTCATAGGAAGCACATAGAAAGCTAGAGACGCCTGACACCTACCTGTCTAGCATGTCGACAGAGGGCTGGACGAAGTGAATCAAGGGAGAGCACGGCCGCATGGAGCAATCGTGGAGTGGCTTCGGTCCAGTCCACATCAGATGATGCTCGTATTATGTCACAAATCAGAAGCAATGAAACCTGACTCCTGCAATCGCACTCAGAACTAGTCATTCCAAAATGCAACTGATTCGAAGGTTCTGCAATTATGTTTAAAACCCAAATTACATAAAGATAGTCCACCTGGTGAAAAACTGAACAGGCTGGGTTGTCGGTGGAAGATATGTGCAAAGCCTTGAATAATATCCCCCGTAAGCAGGCATCGGAAGGAGACGAACGCCCTCTTTGCTCGCATCTTCGGAAGCAGCAGCAAAGCGATCACCCATGGGAGAATCTCTCATCGGCGAAACAACTTCCACAACAGAATCCTATGATGGGACATCAGCGGATTATTTCGAGAAGAAAATGGAGAGTGACATTGACAATCTAACCTTTTTTGTTTCAGCGTCATCTTTCCACCGGTAATATGGAGGTATATCAGATCTTTCAAGAGTATGACGAGCGTTGTCCACAGAAGAGGACAACTGCTCCAGTAACAAAGCAGCAATACGATTTCCCACCACACCAGCTAATATGACGCTTACTCGTTTCGCCTACGATTGTAAGGATTTCACATAAGGAAAACAGCCATTGGAATTTAATATGAAAAAAAAACGAAAAAAATCATAACTAACAACAGTATTACTTACATAAGGTAAAAGCGCCTCATGTGACAGGACCGTCACTACGTAGAGATAGTTGAGAATCACTGGCAAATTTGCAGGATACGATAGAGCAAGTGCACGCCAAAGGTCAGCCAATTCGTGCTCATGGTCGGGAGCCAAACATATCGTCAGGTACATGAGATTGTTCAGAAGCAATTGGGTAGCTTCCTCAGATCCCCATCCACGAGGGCCTGAATCATTCGTCACTTCATAGTGCATGTAAGATTGTGAGATTGTCACCTGTTACTTTTAAAGACTTGTGAAGACTTTACACACTGTTGAATCTCACCTTCACATGCGTCTTCGCCAGCCATCGGATCAACGAGCTCGATGTTCTCCACCCACGCATGCGCAGTAGAAGGATATTAAATAGGTTCTATCTGACGTCGTGCCCTTTCAGCGCCCCGACTGAAACTTTTCCTGAAAACAGGAAACCGACAAATTAAGAACAGCAGCTCGTGTAAAACTAGCGGTGGAACAAAATGAACGCTATTCAACAACTCCGTTTAAACTATATAAAAACGGGACATGTCGACGTCCGATTCAGCTTTTTTGATTACGGGCCTAGCTTTATCTCAACGTTTACGGACTCTTGAGGTTTCCTCAGTGGTTCCGACACGATGGCTTGGACACGGACGATTAGAGGACGGCACTTAGCGCAGCTGCTAACGGTGCCAAACGGGAGATACGTGAGCTAGGGGAGCGAGGGCAGTCCAAACGAAGGAGGAAAGTGCGAGAGCCACTTCCCCATGTGACAGTAAAAGTTTGAACGTGCGAGGTCACTATAGTGGTAAACCACCATTTAGGTGAAAGGGCGCGGGCGAGAGCAGCACACTGACTGATCCAAAGGACGGAGTTGAAGTAGCCCGCAGATGATTAAAGGACCGTATGTATTCAAGGGCTTTGGGAGGGTTGGGAGTAATATGTTTGAGAGTTGCACATTATAAGCTTACCGCTGAATATAGTGATGGCTAAGGGTGGATAGAGTTTGCGGCATTATTTCGAGGAATGGAGAGTGACATATTGACAATCTAACCTTTTTTGTTTCAGCGTCATCTTTCCACCGGTAATATGGAGGTATATCAGATCTTTCAAGAGTATGACGAGCGTTGTCCACAGAAGAGGACAACTGCTCCAGTAACAAAGCAGCAATACGATTTCCCACCACACCAGCTAATATGACGCTTACTCGTTTCGCCTACGATTGTAAGGATTTCACATAAGGAAAACAGCCATTGGAATGTAATATGAAAAAAAAACGAAAAATCATAACTAACAACAGTATTACTTACATAAGGTAAAAGCGCCTCATGTGACAGGACCGTCACTACGTAGAGATAGTTGAGAATCACTGGCAAATTTGCAGGATATGATAGAGCAAGTGCACGCCAAAGGTCAGCCAATTCGTGCTCATGGTCGGGAGCCAAACATATCGTCAGGTACATGAGATTGTTCAGAAGCAATTGGGTAGCTTCCTCAGATCCCCATCCACGAGGGCCTGAATCATTCGTCACTTCATAGTGCATGTAAGAAGCTAGCATTAACTCGCTCTATACTTTTAGGAAAGATTGTGAAGACTTTACACACTGTGAATTCACCTTCACATGGTCTTGCGCCAGCATCGGTAATCGAAAGAGCCTCGATGTTCTTCCACCACGCATGCGCAGTAGGGATATTTAATAGGTTCTATCTGACGTGCGTGCCCTTCGAGACCGACTGAAACTTCCTGAAAACAGGAAACCGACAATTAAGAACAGCACTCGGTGTAAAACTAGCGCGTAACAAAATGAACGACTATTTCACCTCCGTAAACTATATAAAATCGGGACATGTCGACGTCCGATTCGTTTTTTGATTACGGTGTAGCTCTTATCTCAACGTTTACGGACTCTTGAGGTTTCCTCAGTGGTTCCGACACGATGGCTTGGACACGGACGATTAGAGGACGGCACTTAGCGCAGCTGCTAACGGTGCCAAACGGGAGATACGTGAGCTAGGGGAGCGAGGGCAGTCCAAACGAAGAGGAGGAAAGTGCGAGAGCCACTTTCCCATGAGACAGTGAAAGTTTGAACGTGCGAAGTCACTATAGTGGTAAACCACCATTTAGGTGAAAGGGCGCGGGCGAGAGCAGCACACTGACTGATCCAAAAACGGAGTTGAAGTAGCCCGCAGATGATTAAAGACCGTATGTATTCAAGGGCTTTGGGAGGGTTGGAGTAATATGTTTGAGAGTTGCACATGATATAAGCTTACCGCTGAATATAGTGATGGTAAGGTGTGGATAAGAGTTTGCGAGATTCCGGCACACTGCTTGCTGATCCATCGGCAAACAGTGAGTATGAGTGTCGGGAACAACTGTAGGTCTTAGTTGAACGTTTGGTGTGACGTTATTAGAAGCCGGTACTAATTGCGGCGATACCACCATGCTGCTGAAAACAAAAGTTTATGGAGTCGGAGAAGGAACGTTCCGAGAAAATCGTCTTACTTGTCGAGGAATTGCCTCTTGAGGATTTCGATCATGTGCACAGCAGCATCTGTTACAGCCGGATCACCAAGCATTGCTTGACAAAGGACGAAAAGAGAAATGAATTCACACGGGAAATCACGCTTCGAGAAAACACGGACAAGAGCTCGAAAGCATCTTGCCGCCACAACACTCGGTTGTGAATAGCACTGCGACATCAGCCAGTCCAACAAATGACTGGATTCATTTAACTCCAACATCCAAGCTAGCATTTCTTCAACCTCTCCTTGCATCTGAAGTGAAAAACAGACTTGATTGTCGAGAATATAAATGGAGGGACTTAAATGGCAGATGATCAAAAAGATGGTCAAAAAAGGCTAGTGATCTCACCGTTGCGTTGGCACTCGACACAAGCTTTTCCAGCCAACCATAAAGGTAACCATCTTCACCAATGGATTTCTGTGTTTCGAATATTCGCCCACAACTCAGCAAACGAGTCATCGCCAAAGCTGCTTTTTGTTCCACATATGACCCAACCTAAACGATAAAGTTTCATAAGGCAACAATGGAGTTCTCAGTGTCAAAAAGATCTCTTTTAGACACGAAGCTTTTTCCTATCTGCGACAGACGCGGCAGCATTCAGGAGCCCAATTCCTAAAGCATTCATGCTTTCACAAACTCCTTCTGAACAGAAGGAGTTTGCGAAATTAAGTATATTCTGTTCAAATTCATCATCACCTACATCATTTTCACGATTTTTCTTGTCGGCTGCGATTGTACGGCTGCACCATCCGATGAAAAGGTAGAACAGGCTCTGTTTCTTGTCGTCCGGAATCAGGTTACCTCTATTCTCAGGAGAAACATTGTCAATCAAAACTACAATCAGCTTCGAAAAATGAAGCCGCATCATTGTCACCACTGCAATGTCACGATCCTAAATGACTAAAATCAACAAAAACGCAACAAAAATGATCAAATGGAAGGAGCATACCAGGTCGCTCTCAAGATTGGCTCTCATGGCGTCTATGAAGTCCAAAATCAAAGGGCTCAAATTACCGTTGAGATCAATTAATGTGGAGTCCAGAAGCCCCCGAAATATTGCAATCTGAATCATTTAGTATTTTCGCAAATTCAACAAACTACTGGCAAAGCGTCCATTAAAACACACAGACCTCAATGATGCGAATAATTTGGAGTCTCAGGAGATCCTTTCGTTTACGCCGTCGCACATTTGTCTCCATCTGGAATACGAATACATAACAAAAAGGAAGACACCACAAATGATGGAAACTACCTTTTTCTCCATCGCGTCCCTCAATATGCCTCGCTGATTGAGGTCTTCTAAGAATGTTTCAAACGCCACAGCATTCAGGGACCCAATTCCTAAAAGCATTTAAGCTTTCATAAACTCCTTCTGAACGAAAGGCAAATGGATGTTATTGAAGTTGTGCGGGAAAGATCAAAATTGAAGCACTCGCAATTCATCGACACAATGGTAATCCTACACACTATAGGACCGGGAAATGTAAGTGCAACAGCAGAAATATATGAATTTCGCAAAACCTCTAGAACTAGACTCAAAATTACTATCCAAGTTAGCCTTCCATTAAAATTAATATCACAGAATATGGAGGGAAGGATATATCGAAAGGAGAATTCCGCGCAGCCTCAAAACTGATCGAAACCCTTCAAGCAAGAAACTAACCGAGAACAACGCTATCACGAATATCGATCATATTTTCCCATCGTAGCATCGCTGCAGTTTTAGTAAACAATTGAGGAAGTGTTGCAGTAGATGAAATCCGGGAAGCCGTTCGCAATGATGTCGACACACTTCTCAGCACATCCGCTTCCATTCTAAAATTGTGCAATTTTGATCGCATTCGTGAAGAATGACAAAACAGTGAATAACTTACGACGAAGTAGGGCTGAAGCTTCTCGATATCAGACTATTGTGATTGTGTGGTGATGGTGCGAAGGCACAGCATAGCACCAAGTACTTCTGCCACAGTGAAAGGCATCCATCTTGACTGAGGGCCTCACCACATACCGAAGATCCTTTACTCTTGCTACCACGGAGTAAAGAAGCTCGATTTTCATTTTGCGGATTGCTGAACATAACTTGCTTAAGAACAAAATCAAGTAAAGCACACTCAGGCAACTAATATACGTAAAAGTTGGATTCAAGATCTTGGAAAAAAGGAGCCAAAAATGGCAGTCACCTGGGAAGCGCAATGATGCATATCACTACTAATGGTAAGATTACTATTTCGAAGCTACAGCTATAACTAACAAATGCTAAACTGCATGCAGCATTTCATATAATCTCGTCAATGTGCCTGTAAAAGCGACTAGATGTGGAAAATTCGCCTACCTTGGATCTACATACGCGTTCACGGCCATCAATCTACTGAACAGTGTAGGCCAAGCATTGGCAACGGCCGAAGGACACCTAGCAAGGATTATTCTAATAAGATCATCTTTACTTTCGTTGCGTAAATGTACCTCGAAATAAGATGTTTCCTCTCCGCATATCCGCTCAGCGCACAAGCCCATGGATCCCATTGCAGATATTCATTACCTTTATCGCTGTTCACCTTAACAACTTTTTCATTCGACGTAAATTACACTCACAGATTGAATAAAGGTCTCATGACTTACTAAGCACACGTCAGAGTCAATGGCAGCAACTTTGTCACAAACTGAAGTGAAATCGAGATTCCAACTCGTCTGAAATATTTCGTAACCTTTTAGAAGCCAAATTAGCACTACAATAATCAACCCTTCACATAAGTGATAGTTCCAAAGCGGAAAATCGAATAAAATGAGAACGACTGACTCTTTCGTAGAGAGGAACATGCTCAATATATTTGCGAACAACGTATGGCGTAGCTTCATCAAGAACGTTTATAACGGGCGTGTCTGCGTTCTATAATGAGTGGCTTTCCTAACAAAAAAGGTATGGGGCTGAATTTTATTTAAAAAAAAACTCACATCGAGGGCCAAAATGGATATGATCTGTTTCACTTCTTTCAGTAAAGAGATAGCGATTTTTTTCGGCTGAGGTCTGAACGAAAGTGCTCTTAGAAATGCTGAAAAATGTTAAACAGAAAAGAATACGCAGACACCACTCACCTAATCTGACATAGCATCACTAGAGCCATTCCTTCCACAGCATGTAGAACGGACGCATAGTTGAGGTAATACAGAGGAGGAACCACGTGAGCATTTTCGATTGGATTTGGATCCTTCGAAAAAAAGAAAACCTCAAGCAAGCCGTGGTAGTACAATGTAGTGCTGTAGAATTCATGTGCATGTGACTAATCGTCACGAAATTGAAGAAAAATATAAAAATGTTACTATGATGCCTCCCAAAGAGAGAGTCAAAAAATCCAGAACGGTAATAGAGCGAACAAAAACAAGCATATGTTTATGTATAAGTGCTCCAAATAATGCTACAGGCCAAACGTTGTTGTGCGCCTCTTGAAAAAGCAATTGTCAGTGAATTTTACCCTGAGGTTGTGGACAAATTTACCTTTTCTTGCTCTTTCTTCTTCTCCTGCAAAGCTGCTGACTTCCATGTAACGACCATTTGATGTAAAAGGCGAAGCGCTTCATCAAGCACAGCAGGATAGAAGTCCTAAAACACATTTCCACTGGAAATACGCAAGAATCTTTGAAGGCAAAGTGAAAAATAATGCCAAAGAATTACCGTCAATTGGCTGTGCAACAAGGTTATCTCGGCTATTATTATTTGCTCACGCCACTCCGGAAATTCTCCAAGCATATTCTGGAGAGTGTTTCCAGCCATCGTTCTGAGTTCTTCATCGACGTGGACTGTTGTTCTTGTTAGGATATCTATGAGCTCCTAAAGAAATCAATGCAAAATATGAAAGGGGACATGCTATATGAGGCATTAATCGACATACAGAATATGTCATCGGTTCCGGTAAGAGCCGTGGAATGGCAGCAACACAAGTGCGGAACAGGTCCAACTTTGGCTTCACATCTCCTCTGAAGTGCTCATGTTCAAACGGAAATTGCACATAATCATATATTCTTAAGTTATAAGTATGCTGAGTTATAGGCGAAAACATTTTGGCCCAGCCAAAAATAGAGAACACCCTTCTCAATGTTCCTCTTGGGGGAGCAGTGCTTTGCCCTCAACTCAGCATTTGTCGACTTTGACACTTTCACCAGACTGCGACGAAATGCAGTATCGAACGAAGAAGAACAAATAAAAAATGCAGTTCTTTTGATTACTCGAAAAGGTATATGTAAAGGCTTACCCTAACAGTTCCTCCGGTTCTTTCCCTCGTTGGATAGCAGTCATCATGAGAGGGCGACCAACCTGGAAAAATGTGTTAAGCTGGAAGTATGAGACCTATTCCAATGAGTTTTGTGTGAAAAATAAGCCAATGGCGCTGCTTGCAATTTACCCACAAGGAAGTCACCAAGTCACACGACCAATTAAAGTACGGTGCATTCGTTCTAAGATACGAAGCTCGGAATTGCTTCGCATGTCTGTTTGTTAATTCCCTGGACGGAGTCATAAGAGCGAAAAAAGTGCTGCGGTATTGGTATGTAAAGACATTTCCGAGAGGTGAGTATAACAGAGCAAGGCCAACAGCGCGGCAAATACTTCCAGAAGTTCATCCAAAAATCGCTCAGAGGACAAGAAAAGCGGATCTGAACTTGGCATCTCTAGGCGAATGGAGCGGTTCAAAGCCTTTCGAACTGCCGCGTTGGTTCAAATAATCTCCCCTTAAAAGTCCATATAGAAAATGCAAAGCATAGCAAAAACATCAAAACCTAAACAGTATAAAAAGTGCAAGCTTCTTACCTGCGATGCCAAATTCGGAGCGGATGGAATCAAAAGCTTTGCGACAAGGTATATAATACTGATCGAGCCCAATTGATCTTGCAATGTCAACCGTTAGAGGACGAGTAATGTAAGTTTTCTTTTTCAGCCGCTGCATAGTCCCACTTGCTGACGGACCTAAACAAAACTTAGCTACCTTCGTCAAAAGGAGCACACGTTCGAAAACATAAAACCGCCTCAGCAAGCCCCTCGCCAAGATGGTGGAGTAGAGCAAACATTACGTGTAACCCATTGCGTCCCACGCGAGGACTCCAATCAGGTGCATAGTACGGTGCTTATTTTCTCAAATACATAGCACTCAAGTAATAAGGGGGATTGTGGTGAACCAACTAGAGAATAGAACGCAAAATCTCATTATTCTCGTGAAGGTGTAAGTCGAAGTCAAAGGGCTGTGATGGGCCAATAAGTTAGCGCCGCTTACCAATGCGGCGCGTGTGAGTTAAGTCCTTGTAATTACCCTGTCAGGATCAACCGAGCATTTCATCCCCAGGGTCGATCCGGGTTTATTAATAATAACAAACTTGTATGGGAAGATAAAGACATTGACTTCCGCATAGGTTGACCCCCCAAGTCACGGTGTAGACCAATTCGCATTCAAGTGCCATCACGATTTTGAATGGGAGTAGTATGCGTGGCGCATCCCAGAAAAAACACGGTACAAAATGGGTTGGGAAGGGAATAAATTCTTATCTCCGTAAGAGCAGGTTTCAACACGATGAGTAGTATCGAAAATGATTGAGCTAACCCATTGATTTGGGCATAGCCGGCGGCTCGTCTTTCTGCTGGAGGCCATCAGCGATTACCATTAAAGCACGAATTCCGATATTCATCCTCTCAGGATAAAGAGACCTTTGCGATCGGTTGCAAGCCAAGAGATCAAATATCACATCCTTCAAGAAGAACGCCTCATAAGCGACAACAACGTAACAATCAGTAAAAATTTTCGCAAACAACCTACTTTGAAAGCAAAGTCCAGCTTCTGCTGAGCTATGAAATGGATAATTTTTACGAATATATTCAAGGGCGCATCTCTTGGGACGATTCCACGATTGCCTTTTGGGAACAGACTTCCGCATATTGACTCCAGCCTAGTACGGGTTGCTGAATTACCATCACAGTTGTTGCGAATCATATAGACCCTGAAAAGATCGAAATGGGACGATCGCTCCGAAATCAAAGATATCCAAAAGCTTCGTACCAAAGTAATCTGTACAAAGATTCCAGAGCAACTCGCGATATTCGAGAATCCCTGTTCTTCAGATTGGCGAGGGTATTATTTAGAAAAGGAACCCAATTAGTCAAAAAGAATTGGCGCTGGCTGACGCAAAGCAGACAAGTTAGTAGAGGATAAGCGGCCTGAATAGATGATTGACTATATCTCGCAAGAAACAGAAAATGGCGAGAGTCGTACCAGCTTGTGCTGCTTTTTTGAAGCCAATTCACTTGTTGGTCCATATAATTTGCCAACAAAGGCAATCAGGGCAGGTATATTAGCTTCACGCTTGATTTGCTAAAGCAATATAGATTAGTAAATAAAATGAGATGAGATAGAGGTGAGTAAACACAAATGTAAGGGTGCACCTACCGCAGCAACAGGCAGAAGAATCTCCACAAGAAGGCCTGCTACAGCGTGTTTAACATCCTGCAACAGCATGAGAAAATGCGGACAAGAACAAAAATAGCAGTCACCAAAACCAACCTTATCTTTCACTTCTAACAGGAAGGATCCGAGGTCATCCAGAAATTTTATTCCCATTTCAAAGTCATCGACTTGATTCGTCTGGAAAAATGAGAAGGCTTACAGACACGAGGTTATCCTGGGAGGAAGTAAATGTCGACGACCATTCGTAGAGTGTGCTTGGTATAGGACCGCGTACATCTTTGTATACATATCTGAGGGATGTCCCAGTTTCTGGGAAACAACTCCGTCAGCTACAATTGAAGACCATGCGATTGCATATCGACACGGAACTACTCCTCACTCAAATAGCAGAACGGTTGGGTGCACCCCAACACTGTCACAACTCAAGCCGAAAACTGCCAAGACTGCTTGGCCCCAAAAAGCACACAAAAATCGTCTGCTCGACCAGACTGGGTTCGGGTTCAAGCTAGAAAAGCCTGAAATTTTTGCTCTAGAATCCGACGAGGGAGACATGGATCTCTCTATCAAAATAACTACTTTTATAACATTGAAAAACGTTACAGTACACTGACTGTCTGCACAAAAAAGTTTCACATCGATGAAAAAAACAAGGTTCACACCATAGAATCACTTTCATGCACTCACTAAGTGAAACTCGTCTTAAAATTTCTGCATGAATGAGAGGAGTGGCTCTGTATCGAACTCCATCGTCCCGCGCAGCAAAAGGATGTCGTCCGTCATAGGACATTGTCGTCAACGTGTTAACGACATTTTGAAAAAAAAACTCACTTTGATTTTCACAAATTTCATCGCCATAAGAAGAGAGATCAGATTGTGAGTGACAGCTGCCGAGGTATCCTTCCTCAGTTCAGATAGTATGCTCATAAACTGCCTCAAACAACAAGGACTCATCGCGGCACACAACAAATAAAGGCAATTAGATATTCTAATAACTCCTACCTATGGATGTGCGTGAAATGAGTTTCCGATAAAACTCCGATCACCTCAGCGTAAGTCTCAGCAACAACAAGACTATTCGTGTTATTCACCCCCAATACAGCACTGAAAGATAACTGTAATTCTGGGGTCTCAGTAAAAGGTGGAGTGCCGCCTACACAGATTCCTTCGACCTGTTACTAATGCAATAAAAAACAGCTCACGGATCTTTATACTGCACTTGTTGAAAGGAGCTGTCAAGAAGGTATTTGACTTGCTGTTCACATGCTGACAAATGAAATTCTACCTGGAATGTTTCTGTTTGACCTTGGGAAAGTAGCTGCTATTCATATTAGCAGAGCTTATACCTAGAGGACAAACCTGTGGAAGAATTTCGATAAGAACGATACAAAACAAATAGTTTACTGCAAGTAACTTTTTCACAAGTTTCGTGCGGCCGTCGCTTCTTAAAAGAAGTTAATTACGAGAATGTCAAAAAGTTATAAAACCAGACTCACCCTGGATTCATGCTCTCGTTTATTTTGAGCTCCATTCGTTGGTGCCACCCTATTAGAGCACTTACAACCGATGGAAGGCATAGCTCACTTATTCCATGCAATGTATGGCATAAATTGTCGAAATAAGGGTCACCACCGCGTTGCAGAGACTTGTTGAGTAGCTTTTCCTGAACCTTTTCAATACACGGACATTAAAAATTTTTTAGTCATCACAAGCTCCCACTTATTTTTGCAAAATTCCAGAGTCGAGGAACTCGTACCACAAGGGGTTTAAGCAGGCCTGGCTCATGGTATAAGACACTTGTAAGCAAGCATGCAAAGAATCTGTCTTCAAACGTGTAATCACTCACAATCGGCTCTTCTTCAATGACAGATTGCAATTTTCTTTCGAATAGACTGAATAAATCCAGGAGAACCGATTGTCCTGCGAATGAACCAGTAGGAAGGTTGTAGTCCAATACCACCACTGGTACCACTTTTTGAAGACCCCATGGTAGTTCCGCCGCCACTGTTCTGCAAAACCACATCAGTGTGACTCGAAAAAAAAAACTTAACAAGGCGCAAGCCTACAATTTCTCCTGAGCAGGACGGAATGGAAGTGCAGGATCGCTTTTTCGTCGGCCGTTTCTGTTTCGCTGGGTCATGAAGTACCGCTGCTGCCTTGGAGAGGATGAACTAGCGCTCGAAGGCCAACATGTGACCTGAACACGCACAACATGTGACATAAGTGCATGAAACGTGATATTTTAACAAAGCTAGCTTTTATCAGAACAATATTCCAACAATCGCAAAGGATAACACGGTAAATCCAGCTTCTATTGATGTAAGCCTTGAAGGCTCCGACTTCGGAGTGTTCCGTCTGTAGCTGCACTAAACACTTGCCATTGTACATCGTGAGTTTATTCGGTTGCACAGGTACATGTCAAGCGATTGGAAGCTGCGTGTATTTTTGGACGCAGTTCTTTCATTTCCTAACTAACAAGTTTGGCGTATGTACCAAGGGTGGGAAATTTCGATACAGAGCACCAAAAGTAAACCAGGACCATGAGGAATTGGCCTAATCTTAAGGGGGTTCAGGAAGAAGTGTGACACCTGGGAATTGAATACTTCTTGAAGATGCGAAAAAGAAACGAAGCTCACAGCACTTTTAGAGGGTTCCTTGCCAATCTGTTGTGCCAAAGTACAGTTTCATGAAGATCAAAAGCCTCGCACTGGTCAACCGTCCGTTATGAGTTCAAATGTAAGGGAGAAGGGCGGGTCGTCTTTGGCCCACGGAGAAGGGGGCATAAGTGAGAGCACATGTTAAATAACTGCAGTTCAAATGAACTGGTTTGCATGTGGAGGCTGGGGCTTCCCTCATAACGTCATAATCATCAGAATTGCTGACCTTCACAAGTTATGGGTCGACGGACTTACTTTGGACTACTTGAACTCGGCCCTTTAAGCTGCCTCACTCGACGCTTTCGTCTGCGCTCTCTCATCTTATCAGCGGCTGATCACCACTGCGATCTCACACATTCAAACTTTTGCCACAATGCAATTGGCTCACCCACCTCGGATTCCCTCCCCCTTACAAGGCTTAGTCCTAAGGCTCTCACCTCCCTCCTTGGGATTTGGAGCCGAGCCAGGCGCCATTCTCTGATCGTCTGTGCTCTCC
>MU868964.1:49426-59742 GCA_036418205.1 Ostertagia ostertagi | reverse complement strand
ATTGAAACATTAACAAGTCAAATTTTTGCAAATTAAAGGCAAGATTCGGGATAAAATAGGTGTGGAAAAGCGTTCAGTTATGAAGCTATAGGTGGGAGGTGGTCTGTAAAAGAGAAGGAAAGCAAACGAAACCACCGATTACGCCCCGTACAGAGACCTCCCCTATTTCAGCCACATTCCACCTTGGGATAGAGAAGAGGCGCGTTGGACGAGTTTCACGAACCTAACTCTAGTTGCTCCAGTGCCAATGACATTGGATCGCAATGGGACCGCTGCCTCAAATGCGCCCGCGCTTTTCAAGCAGCGCCACGTGGCAACCGACAGCGGAGGGTGGGGCTTGCGGACGAAGGTGTGAGTTGCGGGTTGGACGAGCTCCTTGCGCCTTTGTCGCGCACTTTCAAGCCGCAAAAGGGGCCCGACATCAACACTTGTCCACCTGCCTACTACCCCCTGGATGGAACAGGCGAGCCCGCCTGATCGCGGAGCGTGCCTTTAAGCACCGACTTGAGGGACCAATCAATGGACAAGTCAATGATTGGGTTCTTTCAGACGATTCTGGTACTAAAAATCGATCTCAGGGACATGAAACTCGGTTGTCCATGAAGAGATCCGATTTGGTGTTTGATCCTGAACCTTGAGCGTGAGGAATGCCTGGTCAACCTAAAATCCGAGATCCACGGATCATGTACGTTGGTCTCGGATCGATAACTCTCAGACCATAGAGCCAAGAAGGGAGGTCTTTTAGGACATGGAGCACTTTCTGCGAAATGGTTTTGTAGAGCTCATGCGAGGAACACAGAACCATGATCCATTTTTCCTGAACGCCTCCAGGAATGTCAAAACAGTGGTGAAGAAATGGTCCAGAGTTCGATCCCCGGTGATGACTAATTTTTGCAATATAGTTTGGCGCCCCCAGATTGCCGCCAAATGGCGCCATCGTCGAGAATAGATGTCATTGTCGTGTTTTGCGGCAATTTGGAGGCGCCAACATAAATTGCAAAAATTTGTCATCACGGAGGATCGAACTTTGGACCATTTCTTCCCCGCTGTTTTGACATTCCTGGGGCGTTCAGGAAAAATGGACCATGGTTCTGTGTTCCTCACATGAGCCTCTACAACATTCAGAAACCATTTGAAAAAAAAAACGCTCCATGTCCTGAAAGACCCTCCTTGTAAGAGGGCTGTGAGCGCAAAATCATCTTGAAGTAGAGGGTTAGAGGTTTCTCTGCTCACCATTATCGCCTATTTCGAAGTTTTTGCTCCAACTTCCTCTTGATTTCTTGATTCAAACTTCAATAGGAATTCCGCATTGTCAAAAAAAATTAGCGAAGTTCGTTCTCGACAGCCTTTCTCCATACCGTGATGTCTTTTGAACACGTGCGCGAATTGCCATCATCAGAGTATTTTTGAGGGTTTTTCGAGGCGACCTTAGCGAATCCTTCGTAGGGATATTACAAAAATTTAGCAGCAGCTTTCGCGCTTCGCCGTTTTGGGTCAGGCGCCCCACGTGACGTGACCCCTCCGTGGTGATGGCGATGGTGGTGGTCGGAGACCGTCGTCCTTGCCGTAACAACAGCTATCAGCATGAGCCAGCCACCTGGTTACAGCTCTTGAATGCTTGTAACTGTGAAGGCCTTCTAGCTAGTTGAAGGCCTTCAAAATGGATTTAAGGGTTTTCCCTTTTCGTACATTGCCTTTTTTCTTCGCTCGTTCTGGTAACTTTCGCCGGGCTCCGATGGATGCTCGTGATGAGCTTTGCCATGTCGTATTTTCGATCCCAATATTCCAATTTTGCCGCGTGCCTCAGCAGCTTGGCCTCCTTTTTGAGCGCGAGCTGCTCCTGCTTTTGCCATCGGACACTGCGACTTTTAGGTCTGTCTATCAGGGCCCGAAAATGCATGAAGGCTGATAGCGCCGCTGTCTCTTATAGAGTCCTTAAGATCAGTCCTCGTGGTGCTAGTTAACCAAATGAGTCTTCCATCTTGTAGCAAATCCTTGGCTTTTTTTTTTTCTGTGCCGGCAAAAAATACTCAGCAAAATAATTGCAAAAGGCATAAAAGAACTCGGCCGAGTTTAATCCCAATTTCGGGACACATCCCGCACCCCTTTTCATTTCCAGAATGATAGCGTAGATTGATGCGACTTTGACTAACACAAAGACTGGCAGGTTTAGATGAATGTGCGCGTGCAGTTTTTATGCTTCTAGACTAATCTGATATGTATCAACAAGCCAGAGCCAGTAAGACTGAAGGCTTGGTTATCCTTGGGAGAGCTCGACCCAGAATTTGATCCCTGACTGTCGTGCGCGGATGAGCGACCCCGTTCGCTCGGACACTTTCAGAACTGTAAACATTTTGTTTCATTCACCAAACATTTAAAGGTCCGGAAAAAATTTTGAACGAAGTAGATTCATGGCGCATTACAGCGTTCGACAGTGCTGAAGGGTACGTTTCTTTTTGCCGTGGCCGGGCTTGTCGTAATTGTAGTACATATATGTAAAGAGGTCTTAAAAAAATCAATAGCTAAACTTTTATGGTTGTACTGATCTATCTACATTCGGCGATGGTGTTGCTTACCTATCCATATCCAACGTCATAAATTTTGAAAGCCTTGGGTCCCTGAAGTTCCCACTTATTCATTGATTTTCAAGTTGACTATGTTTTCACTTCCAATCTTCGCCATATGGCACTCTCATTAGCGTTGAAATCATCTTGACTGTCGTAAGCATGCCTGTGCTTTTGGCGGCTTCAGTGGGAAGAGGCGGGTAGTCGCAATCAGCTGGACAGCCGAGTGTCCCTGCAATTTTTTTCTGAGTTTTTGGGTCAACTGAACAGTTTCTCGAAGTGTTGATGAGCCATTTTCTCGGTTCCCACCGCACGGCTGCGCACGTTAACGACCGCCACCATCCCAAATTCCCATTACGACCTGGTAGGCATCATTTTTAAAGCAGTAAGAGGCCGTCGATGGTTGTTGTTGAGATGAGCGTCAGTTCGGCTACGGCGGCGACGGCGGCGTTCCATATCGCTCATGTACGAGAGACCGGGCTGCTGTCTTCCCGCGATGGGGTCGTATCTGATTGGATGCGAGGGGCGTGGCCTGACACCGCAATGCGCACACTAGAACAACAAAACAAGACATATAAGAGGGAGTAAACAAGAAATATTAGCAAAATGCACATTAAGCGAAAAATGGATGCTGTTGCGGCGCCTTTCTACACAGATTACAGACCCATCAGCTTTTCTTACTAATTTTCTTCATATTGTCTCTCGCTCGGACCTAAATTGATGGCTTTTCTTTTGTGAGTTTCGCGATGAATACATTGGTGTGGAATTTGGGGGAATTTTGCCGAGAGTGCAAGCACGCCTCCGTTCGCTCTCGTAAATTTGCTACGCGATTTAATTTTTAAGATACATATAGAGATCGTGTGAAATTATTGCTGTCGAGGTTTGTGTAGATCAGTTTTGAGGAAATAGAACGCTTCCTCATTTGCACATCCAGACTGGCGTTCCAAATACATCATTGTACACAAAGCAAATAAACAAATAATACAACATACAATGAATTTCTTGAACAAAGGTTTCTAATTTGCGCAGGAAAAATCAGGTTGGAATTTAATTTCGGCTATCGCTTTTGCGACAATTGTTATTGAATTCAAGCTTTTCGAATGCTTCAGAAAGCAGAAAAAGTGTAAAGGGTTCCTGCATATTAGCTCGGAAACCCCTTTTCTTAGCCGATTTTCCAAGGCCTTACATAGAAGTTCCCTTGTCGACATCGCCTTGTTTCCGATACACCCCATTGTACTCGCGCTTATGTTCTACTTCAATTTTGGTTGAGGGTTAAGGACAAAGCCTACGGTGTTGTTGAATTTCTTTTTAGAATAAGCCATGCACTCGACAACACTCCCTTCCACTTTCCTGCTCGGCAAACTTCTTTTTTGGGAAGGTTAAATATAAGTTAAGATGTGAAGGGGCTTAAATCGAGGCACAAATTGGAGCAGTGGCGATTCCTACCCTAACAGAGAGGTCACAGAAGCTGCCTTTGGTCCAACCTGTGACTGTAGCAATAAGAGCTAAAATAATCTTGTACCTCTTGAAAAGGGAAGATGCCTTACTCTAATCATGCATTCCAAAATTTCAAGCGGATAGTAGAATCTCAATTACCATTGAGATATCCGACCCCGCGTTGGGCAACCTGGCATCGGTTGGGGTCGACTTACGGGTACAGCGCCGGCTTTGTTTGGGATGGCAAAAGGCTCATTCGTTGTTGGCCGTCCAATGGCTGACTTCCTCAATTCATTTTAAGGGCTCCACAACCATTCAAATTCCTCTACGATTCCGAATGGGTTGAAAGAGCACAGCGCATTCCAAAAAAGTGATCAGCGCTTATCGGATTCTGCTGACTTTTCGGGACATACTACTACGGTTTGTTCTTCTGGAAACGAAGCGTTCAAGATGGCCCCGTTTCGTTTAACCTCATTACCCGTGATGCTACGGTAAGCGCGTACACATGCGTGCTTCAATCCTTCATAGCACGGCGATCTGGACCGCCCCGTCGGAAACTGATGCTGAAAATTCGAGTACAGTGCGTTAAAGGCGCAAGCGCTTACGAGATCGACCCAGTTTTCAGAATTGTGTGGGTTTTCCCCGGTGCTTGAACTATTGGCGCCATTATTTGGAACAGACTTCGGGTGCTGAGATCATTCCTCGCTCAATTTTTCCACACAGTTACTGTGGAATCCATTACTGCAGAGGTAGTGCAGAGCATAGCAGCGCTGTTTCTATTCCTAGGACTTAAGTGGTCAGACCCTGTGGCCGCGATCTTGAGCTAATGGGTAAGAATTTACTGTAAATTCTCAGGCTGAACATACTTATCCACATAAAATCTCGGCCCTACTATCAGGTAAATTATGCTCGGGGTAGCTTATTGGCTAGTGACGCGGCTAGAACCTTCGCAATGCGTAGATCGAGGTTTGCCCAACTCATCCAACCAAGCCGCCCACCCCTTCCGAGAGAGTCAATTTCTTACACCAAATTGTTCGAGGAGAACGCTCCAGTACAGATCTGGGACATCATCGGGCATTTGCAGCTTACCGTAGACTCTTAACGAACGTTTTAGTACGTCTACGATTCTGCTAAGAAGTCAGCTGCATGGCGCATTCCCGTAGGAGATTGAACTAGAAGGGGTCGGTAGGTGTTGAGCGAAATAACCAAATCAAGAAGTAGGTAGCCGTTTGCAAAATCACAGTATTACAGCTCATGGTCCTCGCAATTGTCCTTGGATGCGCCATGCATTTTACTCGCATGCCTGCTTTTCTGCGTTGAAGTTTCTACCCATTCATAGTCCTATGGGAGTAGGTCGATATATTCATTAGACTAGACTGTTCAGGCATTTGTTTTGGTCAACCTGGCCAAATTGGTCCCAAAGTAAGAAGTTTAACTTCTGGGGCTCAATTTGCCGTTGATGCTATACGAAGTTAGCAATATGCTGTTTTTGTATAGGAAGATTTCCGATCTTTAGGAGAACATTGAAATGGAATCCCAGATCCAGGGAAGCTTGTGATGCTCCTGAATGACGCGGCTTTACCACCACCCTTCGGCGTTCCTAATCATTTCTCTTATCTTATCGTTATCTCGTCTGATAACATGGATCAAGCCGGCTTCAAGCAGCAGCAGCGATCGCGCTTGACCCCGATCTCTCCGCGACGACTGCATTGCATTCCCCGTCGAGCGCCGTTTGTGTGTTTGGTTTCTCATCGAACCAATAAGACACATGCTATGGGAGACCACCAAAAAAGCAGCGAGGTATGTCTTTTCCCGAACATGGCCACGGTTTGGCAACCATGGCAAACTGGCCATTTGTTAACAACACCAGCCATCTGCCTCTTGCCCATTTTCTCGACCAATATCGTCCACATTTCGCTGGAGTTTTTCTGACGACACTCTCGCTTTCTGTGGATCTCGTGATTTGGAATCTTTTCCGGCCGCCTGGGCGTTTCAGAATTGCCCAATTGCGTCACCTTTGCAACGATCTTCTCTTGTTGTCTTGAAGAAACCGATCCATGATAGAATGATTTTCAAAATTTTTATTATCTGTTGGAGGAGCTGATACGTTGTTTTGAAGAGTTTTCTCCTAAAAAAAACCTGATATCAATCGAAAATTGATCGCTTCTGTGACTACTTGGATATTCTTGCTTTTGTTTATTGTTTAACAGTTACCGTTACTACTTCCTATTTTTCTGTTATTTTATTATTGTTTTATTAGTGCTCTTTTCTACCTCTTCTTATAGTCATTATGGTCACTGTAGGGCTCTCTCCCTGCTTTCCCCATTTTTCCCTTGTAGAACAATACATTAACAATGAAGCAATATTCACCGGGTACCAAATTACAAAAGCGTCCAAGTCTGTGGGTCCTAAGTGGAATTAATCCTATTACGGTAATTGGCCGGTACGAGATTTCCGTACGCGCACTACGCAGAGATTCCGCGCATGACCTGAAGTGACCGTCGTCGACGGTGGTCATTACATCATATCGGGGGGAGCTATCGGTCTGACCCAAAGCCATCGCGCGCCACCGTCACCGTAGCACAGTTCTCCCCGGTTGATCGCCCGTTACGTTGCGCGGCGGGCTATCTGAAGCGATGATGAATTGATTCGGCCTTTGCACTATTAGGTCACACGCTAGGTTTTGCAGCGAGTTGGTGTTCATAAATCACCCTAGGTATGCGCCATGCATTCATCTACCGTGGCTAATTGTAACGCTGACTTGAAGCCCCAGACAAACTTTTAGTGAAAGGCCTTTAAAGCAGCAACATCTTTCTTTCCGAGATGGCTCACTAGCCTCTGCGTTAGGTAAGCTCAGACCTGACTTCGATCCAGCGCCTTTGATACGGCGCCTCTCACCTCTGCACCACGAGAGCTGTTCTTCAGCCGGGCCTGCACCGCGACTGATTCAGAACTCAGGTGATTAGAACTGCTCTCTGCGCTATACCGACTTTCAAAAGGAATATAGGTACGTGCCCATGCCACCATCTCACTTTGGTAGTCGCCATGCTCTTCGGACAATTCGTTCGAAGATGACAGATTAACTGTGAGTGCTTGTTTTCAGATTCCCAGCCCACCACAATTGCTTTCTGCTGCCTCATTCGTTCAGCATTTCTTGGGCCTGAAGGGGGAGGACTGCAGAGCAGGCCTCTGTGGGGTTTTCAGCACTTCCAGCTCCTGTTCTACTTTGAATTCTTGTAACAATGCAGTGTAGATGTCGTGACTTATGCTTCAGGTATAATCCCTATACATTCCCAGAGATAAGAATTAGCCCAACGCTTGGGAAGATACGATGAGCTAATACCGGAAGGAAATCCTAAAGGGAGGTGGGACTTTACGTGCGACGGGGCTTATGGGCGCAGGATTGATGGCCGATTGGTGCGCTGCGAGCTACATCCAATTACAGGCTTGGGAGCGTTCGTATCCCCCCTACACCCAGTTCCGCGCAAGATTGTGGGCAAATGGCATCCTTTAACTTATCGAGATACTTTAGTAGAATCTAGATTTTTACCCTTACCGGTTTGCCGTCAAGCAGTTAGCTCATACTTTCCTTATATTCGATATCTTTCTTGCTTCCGAGACGCAGTATTTGGATCGGTCTTTGGTATGGATGCGTGAATTTTGTTACTACTAAAGATTGCATGGATGAATTAAGAACAGCGGGGAAAATTTTGCAGGTACGCTATATGAACTTGAGCGTGGTTTATATACGTATTGATTTCAACATGGACTGATTTTACTATTTTGAATTTCTTCCACACGTGTTTCATGAAACAAACTGTTGTTTTGGATTTTCTGTTCTGTTCATACTCCTTGGCGCCGAGCAGCGTCGCTTGACCAATCAATACCTATTGATAGTTTTGGGCCTTTGCTTCTATGCGCAAATATGAACATTTTCTGTTATGAAAATTTTTGCCAGTTGTGAACTGGTCAACCTTTTCGTATCTATTTAACATTTCGTGTGTTCCATTTCAATTATTGATTTATTGATTTCCTTCCTTTCCAGTGCATGGTAGCTATGGAGCTACTACTCGGTCCACAGCCATTAGTGCGACCGGTGTTCACGCAACACGGCACAGAAAACATGGATATCGACGAGTGTGCCGACGGCAGAGAACGAGCACAGAGTGTGGAGAGCAGCGAGGGCGCAGAGTACGAGAGAAAAGACTATGTGGAGATAAAATACGCGCGTGCATTGGACGCGTCAAAAAGCCCGGCATCAGGTGATGAATCACGACTGGCCAGCGGCAATTATCGAGCCGAGTTGAAACGTCCTGATTTGAAAGGTGATTTTATATAAAAGCAGTTTTTCCTTAGAAAATTATGTGGGGATGAAATGCTTTCGAGATTTCAAGGTTTATCGATTTTTTGATTGTGATTTATTTATTGTTTAATCCACTAATTGGCGGAAATTATTCTGATTTTTTCTCGAACCCTACACCAATACATATTCACGGTTTACGGAATTATCCAGTGTCACATTTATGCAGGTGTTATCACGACTGCGCCGCATGTGTGCGGTGGGCGGAGTTTGCTCTGCGACGCGGTTGTTTAAATGGTCGAAAATGTGATCCGTTACCAACTGATTCTTTCGTTACCTTTTTTCTTTCGAGCGGAGACTGTGTGGGATTTATGTCGATATTTTCGCGCGTTTCCTTTGGTACGATATCTGTATGTTTGGGCAAGTTATTTGAGGCCTTTCGGTGTGTTTGCGAGGGGACATCTTTCAAGCGATTAGTAAAGATAGGCTCCAAATGTATGGGTACTATGCTTTCTCTTCTCAAGCATAGCTTAAATAGCTCCAAAATGTATGGTTACTGGTCTTATTTGACAGATTACCTTTGGATGGGGGAGACAGGTTTTGTGCGAGCATGTTGACTTTAAAGTAAGTACAAGGTAGCCGTGTGGACATGCAGGCACTGATGGCACACCTGCTCAAGTGATCTACACACGGATATTACTAGCTCTTCTTGAACACTACATCCAAAAGGAACCCTCCTACGGTCTTTGATATGACGAAAGGGTTATGGTTATCCGCTGTAGCCCTCGGCTTAGCGCGATTTGAAAAATCGATATATCGATCGGATTCCAGGGAGCTTTCGATGTTCGATATGTGCGAAAGTGTTCTGCCATTCGTCGTCGTTGTCAACGGCATCGGATGCAGGCCCATTTCAAGAGCTACAAATGCACGTTGTGCCGCAAGGATATCACCAGTGAGTTAATCCGTATCCTCATTGCAGAACAGATCCAGAATTCTTCAAATATGAGTTACGGTAGAACGGCAGTTCTGCAATCACACATCACTCTAGAGAAATTACGGCTTTTAAATCTGGACCTGAGCTTTTCCTGCTTGTTGTCTGTACATATTACTGTGAAAAGATGTCGCTCTTACTGAAGAGTTTCTTCGTCGTTCTGTATCATATCATGTTTCTCTCCTAATTCGATCACGCTTACCAGTTTTCGCATCGCAAGCTGCGGTGATGACCTGATCGAAATAAGACCCCACAATCAAGTTATAGTTGAGTTGGCTACCGTACCGCTGTTGGTCACTGCTTTTGCTACGATCATGCTCCTTATCGCTAACGCTCTCTTCCGAATGTCTACCCGTAAACATTCTGCATCTCTGACCGTTGACAAATGTCTTGTCGAAAACACTCTGCGTCTCTAACCTCCGCGCGACATCGCGCGGCGTCTGTCGTAGCATGTTTTATCATAAATGCTTGTTATGTATTTGCGCTGGCTACTAATCGTCTCTGCATCTCGCTTGACCCAAATAGCCACGACCGTTAACCGGCTCGAGAAGGCGCAGCGCCGGGCGCGATGACCGTTCTGCGTGCGTTCTACCCTATCTCTCTGAGACGTCGGCGTAGCGTCGACGTCTTCACCACGTACGGCCATCACAACAACATCCCCAGGCCTAGATTAGCCTCGTTTCGTCGTCATGTCGTGCGCCTTGCACTACAATCAAAAAAGGGAAATCGCCGGCGACGTTGGCCAGGAAAATGGGATGACCTGAAGGCGAAGAAGTGCGACCTATTTGGGAACGTTCGCTCAGCACGCGATTCAAGAAATGCCAGCATTTTACCGCAATGGGCCACCCACTAGGCCTGTCGATGCAGATAGCTGAGCATTTTGAGGTCAACGGGTGGATGAACTGGCACAAGCTTTGAGTGAGGGAAAAACCAGTGATCGAAAAGCTCAGCTTCAGTGTGTGCACATGAGGCCCATCAATCGGTTCCACGATATCTACTGTGGGGAACTTGCATGGCGTAACTG
>MU868964.1:7843-23852 GCA_036418205.1 Ostertagia ostertagi | reverse complement strand
TATTAAAAAGTACATGGCGTATTCACAATTGTTCGATATTAAGGATTAGAGTCCGACGCTTGAAAGCAAATCGTTTACCTGTGCTTCCCAACGCAACTGATCGATTTCGGTGATATTGTCCGGTAACGGGATTCGCCCATCACGAAGAAAATTCAGTACCATCGGGAAGTACTTTGGATCGTGATCGATGAAAATCTCACTGTCATCGTTCAATCGATCGATATTGTCGACCAACCTGTGAAATTTTTTTTAAACTTGACAAGAAAGAAGGAAAAGCCACAAAGTAGTACAACCCGCGCTTACTATGTCTCGGAGGTACGCCATATTGCACAAGGGCTACGTAACCCTCAAATTTGCGTATCTCTGAGTGGGCACTTTGCAGATTTCTAAGGAATCTAATATACTCATGCCAAAACCCAGGAGGGGGCTATGGGCGGTGACTGAGCCACTTCTCATCGTCTGGCAGAATGGAGTCACTTTGTCCGTAGACTAGCGCATTGAGAGGGAAAGATGCTGTCTTGGTGAGAGGGTGCAGACTAACAGAAAATGAGTGACCCATCCCGCACATAGCGCCCAGTATAATATGTAGAATAATAAATGAAACAACATCATAATTCAACAAAAACAATAAAATAATATAAAATGGACAAATTTGACCTGTCTTTGGTAGCTTGTAAAGTAATAAAACAATAAAATAAAATAAACACATCGTCAAATAATCGATAAATTATTCAAATATCTACTGAAAAGCAGCCTTCGAAGTCTGACCGTGTTCGGCACTCGAACATCAATGTCCCCACAGTGGTCAAAAATTTGTCCACCAACGTTCAATTTTACTCGATGATTGAGGCCAGACATCATGCCTCGTCAGAAACACATAATTAACCTGTAAAAAACCTGAAATTGCTTATTTGTATGGTTTTACGCTTTGTTGTTTACTATTTATTTACTATCAATACAAAGGACATGACTGACGTGCCACAATTTTGACAAATATCGATGGCGGACAGAGACGCAAAATTTGACTTTGGCAACGTTTTTTTCCACGCTCAGATTTTCCCGTTTCATTTCATCTTTAAAAAATGGCAAAAATCATATTAGAACATTTCACAATTGAAAACTCCAGTGGTTGGATATTTTTAGATGCTGCATTGACCATTTGATTCCTCCCGTACTTATCAATTACCCCCTCCCTTATTTTTATTTTATGCTGGTAATTTCGAGGGCGGAAGTGGTGTAGTGACAAGTGGCGCGCTTACCACGCGAGCGGTCCGGGGATCAAATCCTGGGTCGTGAGTCGCCCGGGCCAACCAAGCCTTCCATCCCTCCGGGGTCGGTTAATTGGTACCAGACTTGTCTGGGAGGATAAAAACACTGACTTGTACATCGGCTGGCCCCCGCAAGTCATTGTATAGGCCACATCGCATTCAAACGCCACTACAAATGGAAGTAGAATGCGTGCCGCATCCCAAAAAGGGATTGATCAACGGCAAATGCTTTATCCTTTTATCCTTTATTTATAAAATAAAGATAAAGCATTTGCCGTTGATCAATCCCTTTTTGGGATGCGGCACGCATTCTACTTCCATTTGTACATTCGTAGTGGCGTTTGAATGCGATGTGGCCTATACAATGACTTGCGGGGGCCAGCCGATGTACAAGTCAGTGTTTTTTCCTCCCAGACAAGTCTGGTACCAATTAACCGACCCCGGAGGGATGGAAGGCTTGGTTGGCCCGGGCGACTCACGACCCAGGATTTGATCCCCGGACCGCTCGCGTTACACCACTTCCGCCGGTAAATTGTTTAGAACCCAATTAAAACTGGCAGAGCCCGTTAGTCAATATCTCGAGATATTGACGCACAGCATCAACAAAATGCTGACGGTAACGCATAGTAACGAGGGGTGTGCGGGAAAGAAGGGGTGTTCTCAAATGTAATGGAGTAAAGCAAAACAAGCAAATGGAAGGGAAGTGTTTTTTGGAAGGTGGAATCTGCAAAATTGCGTCAGGATCAAGGTAAACCTCAACTGTAATCCTATGTAGCAATTCTACCTTGAGAACGTCTGGAATGTAAAACGAGCCAACCACCGCGGGGCAAAAATTCGAGGGACCAATTTGTGGTCGACCTTCACGTTGTGCCCAGTTCAGCATTTGTACGACCCTCTGTGAAGGAGATTCCCCGATAATTTCGAGGTAGTAGAAGGAAACTTACCTAGTGGAAAGACAGACACACCCTGTGCAGGTGCGGACCGGCACGCAATTTGCAGAAGGGATACGCCCCGCCGACCTAGCACGGCTCTCCACGCGCACACCCATCGAGTGGCCAGCCCAGGTCTCTAGCCGTTTAGCAGAGAGAGAGAGAGAGAGAGATAGCGTTAGCGTTGAAGAGGGCAGCAGCGATGGGTGTCGCATCAGTGCAGAAACCAACGAACAAGGAAGGGTTCTCATTTTTGCGGGTTCTAGACCTTTTCTCTGGCTTTTCTTCGTGCCGGCACCACCTCGACCTTCATCTCATGCATTTTGTGGTAATAGTAAACTCCGTAAAATCGCAACTAGTAGTAAAATGAGTGGTATACTTTCCGAGGCACATTACGTTGAAAAAGGTACCCCAGTGAGATTATGAGTGATTTTGGAAGATTCGGCAAGTACATCCTTCACTGGATCTCATCAGCTATGATTACCACTGGCACAAATATACATTCGCGTCCAAAAACCGATTGACAAATCTGGTTTTTGGGACTTTCTCGCTAATCTCAAAAAAAGCGATATCCTCTTTAACACGTTGACGACAACGCGCGTTTTGGTCATTTTGGCCGCGATGGACATGTGCGATTTTGCTAGCGCGGCGGCCGCGGGACACATGCGTCCTGCGCTGTCTCTCAAGGCGCGTTTTTTGGAGGTCACAACTAAAAAAGGCCCGAAACACAGCTAGTTTATTTACTTATAGAGGCGTTGAGAAAAGTAATCTATTTAGCAGAATCTCACGGTGAACAAACGAATATGAAGGCGAAAAAATGGATTGGAATTTCTGACAATATCAAGAATTTTTCCTGTCATTAGCTAAGAAAAACTCACGATATTGAAATATCATAATAGAACGCGTAAATAAAGGTAATGCATCAAGTTATACAGTGCAAAATAAGACACATAATCTTAGAAGAAAGTGAAAAAAGTGAAAATTTTAACGCAATTCAACGATGCCTCAAACAGAAAGGGCCAAACATGATGCGGCGGAAAAACAGACTTGAGGACAACCTACAGAACGAAGAGAGCATCAGTTTTTCAGTTTCAACTTGTACTTTGTAATAAAGTGTTAAAGTCCTCTCTGAAAAATAGCGAGGGAATCTTCTCCGAATTTTGAGTCTTTCAAGAGCCAAACCTTCCAAAGAAGTAATCTCTTGCTTAAGGAAATGAACGCTGTAAACAAGAAAATCAAAATTTGTCGAACTTACTCATCATAGGAATGTTGGAATGTCAAGTAATAGCTCCTAGTGGCAACTTGTCCAAGCAACACTAACCTGTTCCCTTTTCAATTTCAACGATCTTGTTTGTTTATTTTCAATTTTTGGTAAATCAGAACAGTTTTTCGAAATCTGCTTCTCCACCTAGATCGTAGAAATATTCGGCAGTATTTTTCCTTAGATGAATTTGTTCAAAAACTAACAGAAACAGTGCTTTCCGTCTTGGAAGGTGAACTCCTTCACACCACTTGATAGAAATTCTATCAGCAAAGCTTACAATAGTCTAGAATTTTGCTATTCATAAATTTCCGCATCTAGTTGTCTGTTACTTTTTTATTTATCTACTCCTCCCACAAAAAAGTCGAATAATGACAGGAAACTAAAAATTTCGCTGAATTCGAAAAACCCTTGCACAATTTGGGCGTATCTAACCTTTTTGCGGACTACGTCGCTTATAGTTATGATAGAGTAGGATCTATTAATTAAATACAAAAGAGTCAGAAAAAAGTTAGTGGTGCGCGAAAAAACTGAATTAGATGGGTGCAGGACGCATGTGTCCCGCGCTGTCCGACGTGGCCTGCAAAACGCGGGACGTATGTGTCCTGCGCTGTCGTCAACGTGTTAAATTTACACCGGCTACTTAATAATTGTTTCCTAATCCACACAAAAATAATATACTTTACCTCAAACTGGGTCAAATAAAATCATGGATTTTTTGAACTTATTGAAAGCAGGCGAAAAATCACGCAGGCAATTTATTCGAATAAAATAACATATAACCAACAGATTAATAAATACACAGCCAGTAACATGAAGGTCCAGCACTGAGGAAGTCCAGCACTGGTCAAAAACCTCTAAAGTCGTTGATACATTATCTAGGCCCGACTATGAGAGCTATTGATGAACTCCCCTAGTGAGGCATCACCATCCTTTCCTTCAAATAGGCCATTGGTTCTGTAATGTATGGCGCGGATACTGGCCTGGCTGCCTCATTAAAAACACCCCAAGCTGACGAAAGCACTCCTGCACGTGAGAGGCACGATTTTGAGTCATTACTCTGCTGAGAGACAAAATCAGGGTCGTGCGACTGCAATGTCTACGGATATATAACACCTCTCAGAATCTCATGGCATACGTCCACCCTCATCACTGCCTTACTCCTACAATGACCCGACTTTTTCGGGGAAACCTTACCAAGCCCCGTCAAGTTCCACGGTTGGCAACTGATTCTTGGGTCAAAACTTTCCCTGTCGATGTGTCGTGCTGACTGGTACCCTCACTGTCAAAAATCACAAATATGTGTGCATTCGCGTCGCTCCAGATGACGTTGGAATACTGAAACAGCTTACATTCTGGGCTCGGCCGAACACATCCCACTTCCACTCAATTCACAGCGAGCACTTTTCATGAGCTCGAAAATGAAGTGTATGGTTAGATTCCAGAAAGTTATGTATGCGTAGGCATAGAGCAGTCGCAAGACACTGGCTTTGTCTTCAGCGGAGATACGACTCGAAAACTGAGCGAAACATCACAGAACACCTAAATGAAGGAGTGTGCCAGAACCGTCTGTCCAATACAAGAGGCTTCTAAATAATGAGCAAAAATCTGGTACCATGCCGGAACGCCCATTGGAAGATGATGGCGTCATACTAGAGCATGGTTTCATTAGATTTCATATTTGAGCTGAAATAATGCATCGGCGACATTGGACGGTTTCCGGCAATGCGTTAAAGTTGCTTAATGTTACTGGCTGAGTAGTTGATCAATCTGTTGGGTCACAAATAATTCCATTTGAATAAAGTTTATATGCGATTTGTCACTATTATTATGATTCTTTAACAAATTCAAAAAATCCATAATTTTTTTTTGGCCCAAAAGTGAGTCTAAGGTTGGTATTTTTTGTGTAGATTAGAAAACACTTATGAAATAACTGGTGCAAATTTGGAGAAGATTCAGTGATTTTCAGGAGGCAAAACCTCAAAAAAAAACCGTTTGTCAATTGATTTTTGGCCTCTATTGCATGTCAAATGTACAAAAATCGCAAAAGTTGTCAGTCAAAAGTGAGGAAGAGTAGTAAGCACCAGCGTAGCCAGAGATCAATAACAGAGAGAGGGGACGCTGGTTGTTGATCCGGGAAAACATTCACTTCGGTAGTACTCTGAGGTGCAAGTTCTGTAGAGATCTTTAGTGCCGAACGAAAAAAAAAAACAGAAAACAATCTCCTGAGCACCGCGAGGGGGAACAGGGTCAAGCGTGGCCAAGCACTATAAGAGAAATAAGATTCCTGACAAACCTCCAGAGCCAGACCTCTACTATGTATTCAGCCTTGTGAACTTCATGACTCACACAAATAGGACGCTCAGGTGAAGGCAATGCCTAGGACGCAGTAAGCTTCAAGTTTTTAGGTTCTTCAGCCGCCGAGACTGATAAAGATCTTTATTGGCTAAAGTTTCGGTAAAATCTCTAATGGTAAGGGTTGAAAATCATTAGTAGTGTCAGAAAACCTGACCTTAAGAACGAAGAGAACGAACTGTATCCTTAGCATCCTTGGCCACAATATGAGGAAATGGGTGGTGCGAAGACAATAAGCTTCAAAAACATGGGAAAGGTTCAGTTTGCCCGGGCAACGCTCGTCAACGAATTTGGAAGAAGGTTCATCAAAATTCTCCAGAAGCCCCTTCTGAGACGTTCTGTCCCAGAAGACCTAGCACCAACAGACCACCATCTGCTTCAATTACTATCAATGCATCAAATGAAAGATGCAGAGTTCGATGATCCGCACCTACTCGAAGAAGATTTCTTCAAGGTTTTTACTCTGAAAGCTCAGTATTTCCAGACAAATGGCGTCCACGAGTTGACTGCTGAAAGGCAATATGTTGACGATGGTCGGGATATATTTGTAAATTGCTCTTTGTGCTAAAGGTGAAAAAAAGAATTCCAAATAAAATCGACAAACAGCCAAAGACTTTGCCGATAACCTAGTATTAGGACCCCTTATAATAGACCGTTTAATTTTGCATGCTATCAGTTACAAGACCATTGTTCATTGGTACAAAACGCTTCAAGATGGGACACTATACCCTTAGAAGACAACAGCGGGTTTGGACCCTACTTAAAGGAAGTGGTCACGATAATTTTCATGGGAACGATAAGGAAAGCTATGTATTGGAGTGGATAGAGGTCCTGCCCAATGTTAGAACACGTGAAGTTTCAGTGGCAGTGGCGCCTTATCAACGGAGTGATAAGGCGCCGAAATCCAGTTCAGCAAAAACCAAGACTTATCGATGTGGAAAGGGGTGCGATAAGAGCGTGCTAGATATGATACCGTTATCGTTATCGTCCCGTTTTCATTCTGGAGTGCACCTCTTATCAAGCAGCCGCACCTTCTTATCTCATCGTATCATATCTTCCATGGGCTTACACTCGTCCAACAATTACTGCCTCACACCTTATCGATTGATAACGCGAGGGTAGCAAATCCAGCGTGGAAGCCAGCGTGACTGCTTCCTTTAACCCATCTTGGGCGAGCTGCGGCGTGTAGTCACACGGATTCATTCCAATCTACGAGGGAAATGGCGAAGACGCTTGGAGTTTACAGTTCCCACTATCGAAACTGGGCTGAAGAAATTGGGAATGAAGAAAAAGCTGGGACGATATGTATACCGCACCACCTCAAACCCGTCGATCGCGATCGTCGTGTGGACGCCTGCTTGACTCTGCTCAATTTGCACAAGGGAAATAGATGGCTGGAACATCTCATCACTGGTGATGAAAAGTGGATCTACTACAACAATTTCCACAGGAAAGCACAGTGGGTCGGTCTAGGAGAAACACCAAAAGAGGTTTCCAAAGATGTTGCACCCCAGGAAAGTTATGCTCTCAATCTGGTGGATGTACATGGGCCAGTGCTTTGGCAACTGCTGGATGAGGGAGCTACTGTCACTGCCAGTCTCTACACGCAACAGCTCCGAGATTTGAAGCGAAGTCGTCGATCAGCGGCAAGGAAAAGTTCGAAAAGTCTATTTCCAGCATGACAATGCCAGACCGCACGTTGCAAGAGAGGTGAAGTCGGAGCTCGTGAAGTATGGATGGACCGTACTCCCTCATCCCCCTTATAGCCCAGACATCGCTCCTTCCGACTATTGGTTGTTCTCCGATCTATCTCGTTACTTAGATGGAAAAAGCTTCAGAACTCGCGCTCAGGTCGAGACCGAGTTGACGTCGTATTTTGCCTCGCGCCAGCCTGCATTTTGGAGGGATGGTATCTATAAGCTGCCTGAACGTTGGCAAGAAGTAGTCGACAACGATGGTGGATATATTTAATCTTGTGTGATTCTGTATGTTAATAGAGCTTGTTAATTGAAAAATGGACAAAACTTTTCCGCCAACCTAATAGTAATAAAATTATCCGGAATATAATGAGTTATTGACTGATGGATGGAATGGATGACTTTATTAATGACATTAACTCACTTTCAATCTTTCGGTTTCTCCAGTGGTTTCTCCAGTTCAAGGTTTCTCTAGTGGAGTGAAGTGAAGAACGTGTGGTGATTTCTGCCGCTGCTCTGACATTGCATCCACACATGCAGTTACAAGGACACCAAGCGCAAGAGCCCTCATTCTATGCAATTTGAAGACAATAGTGCTGTTAGGAATGGAACACTTGCGAGGGCTGAACGATGTGCCTACTTCTCTCTTCTGGTTATTTATATGGTGGTTTATTAAGTTGACACATCTGGAATAGACCCGATACGGCCACGCGACGCGGAAAAAGTGTCACTTCAGCCGCTGCTCTATATGGCGCTCATTGTTGTGATCAACGTTTCAATGCCTATTGTGAATTTAATTATGCAATACGCAGACGTTTATAATAGCGAACGGGATTTCCGCGAATAATTATTCCTCTAAAATAATCGAGGCAACTTCTTGAAATGCAGTTCCACCCACGTAATAATTTGCGGCTGGAAATGAAATACTAGGTTGTTGAACAAGTCTCAACGCATTAATTTCTGCATACCGTGGAATGTTTGGGGATCGTGTTGGAACATTCACTGTAAACTGAACTGAATTCTGACCAATGGTCTCTTTCGCAGCATTGCTGATATAGCGTTCCGCGAAAAAATCATTTTTCGTTGAAAGAATCTTACGCTGCAGCTGCTCTCATCAACCTAGAAGGTGTGCCATGGAAGCGACAAGCGAGGCAAGAAGGTCAAGTGTTCTGATGACTTTCGGACTGTCTCCTACAATATGGCAAATACTTCGTTGCTGATCTCAAAAACGAGAAAAAATACAAATCCGGTCACGAGAAAATCCTCGCCCGACACCTTGGTTTTGGGTGGCAAGAAGTGGGTTAGTTGTTGGAAGCATGCTGCTTACCGAGGCAGTCGTACAATTTATTCATCATAAGACAGTCGTAAAACGAAATGATATCAGGTCCAAGAAATGATGTGTAATTACCATCTTTCGCAGCCATTATTCGCTTTCCTTCTGTCTAAAGTCATCTACCCGGTTTTTTGCTACCATTTACAAACCTTTGACACGTTGACGACAGCGTGCTAACGCGTCCCATCCAAGTCATCCCTCTTCCTTGCGTGACTTATTCCTGTGGTCTTTGTACTCGTGGTGCAAAAACGCAAAACGCGCGATGTCGTCAACGTGCTAAGGTTATTCTCGTCCACTAAGGTGTAATTGTCACGGTCATAGTTTGCTTGAGTGTGGAAGAATCCCAGTGTCTGACCAATCTCGTGTGCAGCAATCTCAACCTGCTACAGCATGGAAAACGTAGTTTGCATCACAGTAAACTCTGTAATCTCACGTTACTTCGTTACTACCCATGAACTGCTCTACACAGTTGAATTCAATCGATACGCTGGAAATTGGTGACTTGCTAAGTTTGGCACCTATACCACCTTTTTTTCATAATTAAGCTAGGTCTAAATAGAAGTGTGCTGAAGACAGAAAGATTTTTTCACGATGTAGTAATTCATGCAGGGAGATCGGTACGAAACAGCCAAGCCTGAAATATGATTACTATTGAGTTTATGGTAACTTCATGTCTTTTGGGACCATTCCTCCCAGCCTTTCACCCCCTGGTCCCTCTGTATGCGACCCCCCCCTTTCGTTCGGCCAAATGCGACCCCCTCGTTGTTCTTTGCGCAACGTAGGGTTGACCCTGTCCATAGGATGGGTTTTCGCGAGTTTGTTTCTCTTCGGAAACCGAACCTTCATGCGTAAAACTTTGTGTATTGCATCTAGTGATCACAACTGATACATTCATGTTGAAAAGAATGCAAGAATTTTCCGCGAAGGATTCCTTTAACACTGCCTTAGCTGTAGAAGATGACGAGGATGAAAGAATTTAGATATCACAAAAACAGAAAGAAAAACAACGGAATGACGAGGAATGAAGCCGGTAGCATTTAGTCAGGATATACATGTCTAAACGCGTTCCAAGATCTAACCAGGCGTTAGCGAGTAAGTGACCACGTTTTGACCAGAGTACAATTTTGGACAAAATGCTCCCGTATACTTCAATCATGCCGATGGAACTCTATATTTTTTGCACAGTTCACTGAATCACTTGAAGATGGCTATACTGTCGCTTGTCAAGTACGAGCCAAAAACCTGAAATATCATCCTGCTGTGATCGTGTAAGTTTCCTACGAAGTATAATGATACTGCTGCTTTGTGGAGAATGCCCTCTTCCGACTACCGCTATAAAGCATCCGGAGTAATAAATAATAAAATTATCCTATATATAATGCGTTATCGTTAGGGATGACTTCTTTAATGACTTTAACTCACTTTCAATCTTACGGTTTCTCCAGAACTTTCTCCAGTTCAAGGTTTCTCCAGCCGAGTGAAGTGAAGAAGTTATGGTGATTTCTGCTGCTGCTGTGACACTGCATCCACACATGCACTCACAAGTACAGCAAGCGCAAGTACAATCTGAGCTTTAGCTGCCATTTAAAGATTATAGTGGTGTTAGGAATGGAACACTAGCGAGGGCTGAACTATGTGCCTACTTCTCTCTTCTGGTTTTTATATGGTGGTTTATTAAGTTGACACATCTGGAATAGACCCGATACGGCCACGCGACGACGCGAAAAAAGTGTCACTTCAGCCGCTGCTCTATATGGCGCTCATTGTTGTGATCAACGTTTCAATGCCTATTGTGAATTTAATTATGCAATACGCAGACGTTTATAATAGCGGACGGGATTTCCGCGAATAATTATTCCTCTAAAATAATCGAGGCAACTTCTTGAAATGCTGTTCCACCCACGTAATAATTTGCGGCTGGAAATGAAATACTAGGTTGTTGAACAAGTCTCAACGCATTAATTTCTGCATACCGTGGAATGTTTGGGGATCGTGTTGGAACATTCACTGTAAACTGAACTGAATTCTGACCAATGGTCTCTTTCGCAGCATTGCTGACCATAGCGTTCCGCGAAAAAATCGTTTTTCGTTGAAAGAATCTTACGCTGCAGCTGCTCTCATCAACCTAGAAGGTGTGCCAGGAAGCGACAAGCGAGGCAAGAAGGTCAAGTGTTCTGATGACTTTCGGACTGTCTCCTACAATATGGCAAATACTTCGTTGCTGATCTCAAAAACGAGAAAAAAAATACAAATCTGGTCACGAAAAAATCTGCATGATCGACTTGATTCACTGCCTGTCTCTTGTCCAGATACCTTGGTTTGGGGGTGGCAAGAAGTGGGTTAGTGGGTCTAAAGTCATCTACCCGATTTTGATTTTGCTACAGCATTTACAAACCTTTGACACGTTGACGACAGCGTGACGCGGCTAACGCGTCCCATCCAAGTCATCCCTTCTTCCTTGCGTGACTTATTCCTAAGGTCTTTGTACTCATTCTATAGGCCATACATTAGCATACTTAAAAACCACATGGCTCACAGAAAGGCCAAATATTCTTTAGTTTGGCAGAGGTTTTCCAGACCTTACGATATGTCTGTTCAGTTCATTCCTCGTTTTCTTTTCATTAACGCGAACATGTGATAAAAAAGAATAATAGAAGTACTATTCGTATGGCAAGATATGTGTTTTTACTGAAACAACCACGTCCAAATTAATTTTGGAACCACTAAAGGGAAAGTAAGTAAAATTTGCCTTTTCATGGCCTTAACACGTCATTTCGGTCAAACTTCCATTACTGTAACTCCGATAAGCTAGACAGATCGAACATTATTGAAAACATTTCATCGCATCTAAGTATTGCGTATTTACAGCTCAAAATCCATGGATTTGGTGTGCGGCGGCGGCGCTCGCAAAATCGCTCTGGTCCCACGCGGTGCAAAAACGCAAAACGCGCGATGTCGTCAACGTGAAGGTTATTCTCGTCCACTAAGGTGTAATTGTCACGGTCATAGTTTGCTTGAGTGTGGAAGAATCCCAGTGTCTGACCAATCTCGTGTGCAGCAATTTCAACCTGCATGGAAAACGTAGTTTGCATCACAGTAAACAAGTCTCGCGCCGAAACACTAACGTTTGAATGAGCCTTCCTAGGTTTTCGACTCTTTCAATACTTTACAGTGAGGGACTATTGTGTTTATCCCATTATGATTATTATTAGCTCAACAAATTGGCTGGCATTTTTTCATCAAATTCGTTACTACCCACGCCTAAGTTGGACAGCCACAGCGATAACAATTGAGAATGATGAGAGGAAGTGTTTCCGCTGGATGGAACATACGATAGCTATTATCTCATGCTCATAGTTGCATTCGAATGTGAATATCACTGAGCACCATTTCACTTCGGGATGTGTGATCTCCTTCGAATGGGTGCATTTCTGTCTATGTGGAATGTGAAGCTAGGTGGTGCCCAAAGAAAAACACTTATTTTCCGAAAATCCGTGAAAAAGCGTTCAGGAAGACCAGGCGTCGAACAATATTACTTGATATCATCGAATGTCATCGAATGCGGGTATTCTCTGAAGTCGATGCAAGCCAGCAGAATTTTTCACGTCCTTCTGTAGCTTCCACCTCAGAGCCGCAAACTTTATTTCAGTTTGCAGCTCGCTCTTGTGAATCGCTGTTTAATGGAACTTCAACTTACAACCGCAACATGGTAGCTGAATTTGTTCGCAAAGAAGCGTTTGAAGTGAAGAGTAAATCTCTCTGTGTAGCCCGCATAGGCTATGCTTATACTTCACAGCGAGAAGATTATGACAGTGGGTCCACGTCAAAATATTTCTGAAACAACATTCGATTAGAGGATGCAATCCTCTGCTCATCATCCACGCCACCTTGGAAATTTGAAGTCATACGCTATCGCTTGAGTTTTTGAGTCAAGCAAATTGGTGCTACCGCTTGAAGCCACGGGTCAGGATTAGGCAACCAGCAGAAGTTCCCAGGGTGCGATAGTGGGCTCCCCAAGCACTGAGGGCGCGACACTATCGCGACCCAAAAGTGCGCGGCAATGGCGCTAAGGCCTTGCCCGCCGCGCTGCCCGCGCTGCCAGCGTAATCCACCACGGCATACGTGGTCTCTGCGTCCTCTCGCGTATGACGTACTATCTCGCGTTCTCCCTCTCCTCGCAGCGCTGTGTCTCTCCGTCGTACTACGGCCGGCCTCCTAAGGTGTTTTCTATGGTGCTTTTTGCTTTTCCTCACTAATGTTCCTCATTGCACCCCTTGCCTAATGTTTGAACAAAATAACGCATCAATTCAATCCTGAATCGTGCCTCTAACCTCGAATAGCTCATCGTAGCTACTTTAACCTGGGGCAGCTTCGTGATATCCTCGGTCAACCTACCAGAGGTCTCGATGATGTACCTGAGAACCCTCCTAATTCGTAGGAAGAATAAATCAGGAGAAAGAAAGACAACGCAAAAACTTAACCCCTCCATTCAGAAAGGTTATATTTTCTTTCAGAAGCTGTTTCATGAAATCGGACACCAAAATTTTGAAAATATAAATAGTTTTCTTCCTGAGGAGTATTTGAAATGTTGTGGATGTTCAAGTATTTCAAAAAATCGTCCCGTTGTTCCGTTTTCTGTGCACACGCGAGTTTTTGACATTCAAACATTCATAACTTTCTTCATAATCAACTTTTTGCAAATGTCTAAGGCTAATTAGAAACTAGAAGATTAGAGCTTTCGAACAAGCACCTGAAAATTTTCCAGCGATCATTTTTTCAAAAAATAGTCCCGTTGTTCCGTTCTTGGGTGGTTTGGGGTCCGATTTTTGAGAAGGCGCGAGTTTTCGACATTCAAACGTTAATAACTTTCTTCATACTCAACATTTTGCAGATGTCTAAGGCTAATTAGAAACTAGAAGATTAGAGCTTTCGAATAAGTGCTAAAACTTCTTGAAATAATCACTCGCTCAAAAAATAGTCCCGTTGTTCCGTTTTTTTTTCCATAGACTTTTTTTTCAAGCCCTTTCTTCTGAACCGCGACATTGCAATATTCAAGAACCCATAACTTCCTTCAAACTTCATAAAATGAGAAGCGGTAAAGACCGTTAGAATCTACGCGAAGAGTACTTTATTACTAGCGTTAACTTTTCATGGAATTCTTTCTTCTGCTTCAATTTCATAAGGGGTCTTTGAAATTCAATTCAGCAAGTTCGCTACATTTTGTTCCGCTTAGATTTGATTTAAAAGCATCAAAATTTTCTTGAGGAAGTTTGTCTGCTTACGGCCGCTCACAGAGAAGGCGTTTTTATGGGAAAACGCCTGCTCGGGTATACGCCGTGCACCTGTCTGTGGGTGGAAGTCGCACTCGCATTTGAAGGTCCTCCACTTTCCCGAAGAAGGTGATAGTACATGATCGAATTGCATTGTATGTTTTGCGGTACCATTGTGTGTTTTATGGTTTGATGGTTGTTTTACTTTCCCCATGAACTGCTCTACACAGTTGAATTTCAATCGATACGCTGGAAATTGGTTGACTTTAGCATAGCGCATACATTCATAATTAGCTAGGTCTAAATAGAAGTGTGCTGAAGACAGAAAGATTTTTTCACGATGTAGTAATTCATGCAGGGAGATCGGTACGAAACAGCCAAGCCTGAAATATGATTACTATTGAGTTTATGGTAACTTCATGTCTTTTGGGACCATTCCTCCCAGCCTTCACCCCCTGGTCCCTCTGTATGCGACCCCCCCCTTTCGTTCGGCCAAATGCGACCCCCTCGTTGTTCTTTGCGCAACGTAGGGTTGACCCTGTCCATAGGATGGGTTTTCGCGAGTTCGTTTCTCTTCCGAAACCAAACCTTCATTCGTAAAACTTTGTGTATTGCATCTAGTAGTCACGACTGATACATAAATTTTGAAAAGAATGCAAGAATTTTCCTTGAAGGATTCCTTTAACACTGCCTTAGCTGTAGAAGATGACGAGGATGAAAGAATTTAGATATCACAAAAACAGAAAGAAAAACAACGGAATGACGAGGAATGAAGCCGGTAGCATTGAGTCAGGATATACATGTCTAAACGCGTTCCAAGATCTAACCAGGCGTTAGCGAGTAAGTGACCACGTTTTGACCAGAGTACAATTTTGGACAAAATGCTCCCGTATACTTCAATCATGCCGATGGAACTCTATATTTTTTGCACAGTTCACTGAATCACTTGAAGATGGCTATACTGTCGCTTGTCAAGTACGAGCCAAAAACCTGAAATATCATCCTGCTGTGATCGTGTAAGTTTCCTACGAAGTATAATGATACTGCTGCTTTGTGGAGAATGCCCTCTTCCGACTACCGCTATAAAGCATCCGGAGTAATAAATAATAAAATTATCCTATATATAATGCGTTATCGTTAGGGATGACTTCTTTAATGACTTTAACTCACTTTCAATCTTACGGTTTCTCCAGAACTTTCTCAGTTCAAGGTTTCTCCAGCCGAGTGAAGTGAAGAAGTTATGGTGATTTCTGCTGCTGCTGTGACACTGCATCCACACATGCACTCACAAGTACAGCAAGCGCAAGTACAATCTGAGCTTTAGCTGCCATTTAAAGATTATAGTGGTGTTAGGAATGGAACACTAGCGAGGGCTGAACTATGTGCCTACTTCTCTCTCCTGGTTTTTATATGGTGGTTTATTAAGTTGACACATCTGGAATAGACCCGATACGGCCACGCGACGACGCGAAAAAAGTGTCACTTCAGCCGCTGCTCTATATGGCGCTCATTGTTGTGATCAACGTTTCAATGCCTATTGTGAATTTAATTATGCAATACGCAGACGTTTATAATAGCGAACGGGATTTCCGCGAATAATTATTCCTCTAAAATAATCGAGGCAACTTCTTGAAATGCAGTTCCACCCACGTAATAATTTGCGGCTGGAAATGAAATACTAGGTTGTTGGAAAAGTCTCAACGCATTAATTTCTGCATACCGTGGAATGTTTGGGTGTCTTGTTGGAACATTCACTGTTAACTGAACTGAATTCCGGCCAATGGTCTCTTTCACAGCATTGCTACCATAGCGTTCCGCGAAAAAATCGATTTTCGTTGAAAGAATCTCACGCTGCAGCTGCTCCCATCTACCTAGAAGGTGTGCCAGGAGCGACAA
>MU868963.1:42258-60445 GCA_036418205.1 Ostertagia ostertagi | reverse complement strand
AGCAATGCTAGCATGTATGGGAGCATATATGTATGTGATGGGAAACACGTAAGATGGGCTTCTGAATTTGTTGTAAAAAGGTGCAGCGAAGAAACAGGGTTGCAAGACTGACTTAAAGGACGAATTCACGATGAAAAGCAACCCATTTCAAATTAACCTAGGGATGGTGAGTGGTACACGAAAGAAGGAAGAACCATGAGAAACGGCCCAGAACCCGAGAAATGGGACCCCTTCCTTGCCCGTTGATTTGAGCATTGATGCGACTCTCATCGCTGTGCCCTCTTCAACACTACGCTCTCTCACCTATCTAATCACTCGCCACGTATAGACCTGCGGCGAGTGATCAGATGATCGGTGGGCGTGCACTGGCCCACCGCGCCAAGATTGAGCCTTAATAGGTCGCCGAGGTCAACTCCTTCGGTGCCAATTGCGCTTCAGTCCGCACCCTTAGGAGGTCCGCGGGTCCCTCAGGTGTAAGAGTACGCATGTAGAACGATCAGTAGCTCTGGATCAGTACCGATCAAGGGAAGAATCACAACAAAGTTCGTTCCCAACGCTTATGCTTTACAGATTCCGCGATGACGTGGCAAGCATCGGCGCGAAGAGGCGGAGCGGAGAGAAAGGAGTCAGAAGGAACAGAGAGAACAGAAGGAGCTCACCGTCTCGCACGGCCTCGGTCCTGGCCGCTTCCGACTCTACTCGGCAGATCTAGTTTCGTCACTCAACTTCTTGGTCCCCGCCTCACCCCACATATCATACATGAGTGCAAACTCTCCACCGTCAACGCGAACGGCGTAACGAAATTGGTGACATCAACATTTCGACGTCCGTTATCAGCTCCTATCAGTAGTTATCACTTCCCGCCACCCGTCATCAGTGTTCACCTCCGGCCCCCTATATATCCTAGAAGTTTGAGCGCTCTGGGTCCAAAGGGGGTGAAGTTATGAATTTCCGGTCAGACACACACACAACCGCTTAGCCGATTATATATAGTAGGACTATATATAATCGGCTAAGCGGTTGTGTGTGTGTGTCTGACCGGAAATTCATAACTTCACCTCCCTTTGGACCCAGAGCGCTCAAACTTCTAGGATATATAGGGGGTGGGCGTGAACACTGATGATGGGTGGCGGGAAGTGATAACTACTGATAGGAGCTGATAACGGACGTCGAAATGTTGATGTCACCAATTTCGTTACACCGTTCGCGTTGACGGTGGAGAGTTTGCACTCATGTATGATATGTGGGGTGAGGCGGGGACCAAGAAGTTGAGTGAACGAATGTGGTAGCAACTGATAAGAACTGATAAGGGGCGTCAAAGTGTGGATACCACCAGTTTCGTTGCGGCCCTTGCGGTTACATTGGAACCTTGGCTCTCACATGTGGTATAGGGGATGGGACGGGAACACGGATAGTGGATGATCAAAGTGATAACAAGCGATAACGGTTGATAAGGAAGTTAGGATTTTGAGTACTGCTAATTTCGTTGTAGCCTTCGTGGTGACAGTAAATATTAGCTCCTACACGTTGCTGGAGGGTGGGATGGGGACACCGATTGCGAGCAGTATAAACTGATAACAAATGACAAGTGGATGATCGGAAGTGATAACAAGCGATAACGGTTGATAAGGAAGTTAGGATTTTGAGTACTGCTAATTTCGTTGCAGCCTTCGTGGTGACAGTAAATATTAGCTCCTACACGTTGCCTGGAGGTTGGGACCGGGACACCGATTGCGAACAGTATGAACTGATAACAAATGACAAGGAATGATAAGAGCGTTCTGAATGCAGGTCTCTCCAACTTCGTTGCAATTATCACTGGCAAGCGATCAAGGTGGCGAGGGTTGAATGTAGGTGACAGAAAGTGGTATGAGCGGCAACTGTACTGATAAAAGTAGCGACATTGAGCGTGCACTCATTGAACTAAACCAGGTCCCTAGCACGTGAATATGTTCCATTCCTACCCTTTCATCTAAAGAAGCAAAGAAAGTTGAGCTGCAACTATCTGGACTTGGACCAATAGCGAATTTCCATATATTTCCAATTTCCATCATGGTTAGATGCTGATTGATTGGTTATATTTCACTTACACACCGATTCTTCAATTGTGGAAATTCTATAAACCGCTAAATCGCCCGAGCTCGATATCAATGCTAAATGTTTACGAAGTCATGATAAGTACCATTTTCATTCCGCATGCTACTGCGCGCATTACGCGACAATCTTCAGCGAAATTGGACAACCTTTGAAACTTCATGTGACACATCTTCCAAACATCTTACTGTTAGTTTCTCAGCCACGTGACCTAATATTCTGCAAGTTGTCCAGTTTCACTAAAGCCATGTGATGCGCGCGGTTGCGTGCGGAGCTAAACTGGTAGTAGGATATTTCGTCAAACTGGAGAACCCGACGTGGTTCGAGCAGGCGGCACTAGGGTTCAGACTGTGGAGCAATTGCTAAATGAGGTCACAGCCAAACGGCTCTTCCACCCAGCCTCATCACAAGCCCCTACCCAGTTAGCCGCCCCTTACCCGGTACTGTCCTCGCGGTCTGGACCACCGCCAGGTAAACTAGGCGATACTCACCCGCCCACGGAAGCCTTTCGTCGCGGAACCGCGTCCGCCTCAGGCTGCGCGGAAGCTGGTCGCCAGGCAGATACACAGCCCTCACAAATGCCAGTGGAGATCTTCAACACCGATTCGGTCCGTAGGTGGGCCGAGGTGCTTTAATTGCAATGGGAACGGACATCATTCGGCGGTTTGTCCTTTTTCTCGGATGCAGTCGGCACCACAGGTGTGGATCCCGAGAGCCTTCTCCCATCAATTCAAAGGGTAGAATGGGTCAGCCTCGTCGTCTCCCTCACGCCAATTCCTCACATGGGAAATAACAACTCCATCAGTTCCTTCCTTCTCGGATCCCATACTCCATTCCAAGGCTCAGTTGTCGGCCTCACTTGATGAGTCTAAGAGACAATTTCAACAGTCGCAGGCCCGTACCGCAGCTCTCCTCCAACGCAACGAAGAGCTTACACAAGCATCCGCCTTTTCATCACCAACCAATAGAGCACCCCACCAAGTTCCCTACCAGATGTGCGGTTGCTACTCTTCGCCACAAGTTTTCTGCTTGTGCTTGCTACTCCAGGGTCGGCTGTCAACGCCTGGTTATGTCCTTCCGATTACTCGACAATCTTTTTTCCTGAGTTCCTTCATGAATAATTGTTCCAACCCTTTCCCCAATAGTTCTCCTCTCCGTAAAGTTGTCTCTCCACCTATACCGGCCTATTACAAAGTTATATTCTACGCCAGCTACTCTTTGTCTCACAGTCTCGGGTTGCGTCAAAGAGTTTACTCTAACGGATCAAGGTTACACTATCGCTATTTCTCGTCGTCATCCTCGCCGACTCCCAGACGACGTAGGATTGAACACCTCAAATCAGGTCGCGACACAACTCCTTGCAGTTGATGTGGCTACCTACACTTCAGTAAGTGGCTTTTACCAGAATGCCCTGCGGGTAATCGCGTTCATAAACCCTCCGCGCTTTCATGGACCCCCTAACAGGTATCATTAGTAGATACGCCATGCCACTTGCATGTGAGGACGTTTCCCCCATTACTTTCCGTTCTGCTGATGGCTTTCGTAGTATTTAAACCCAGAATAGTGGAATAACATACCCTTAGCGATGTAGTTTCCATCAAGTCTTTCCAATCTCGCTTTACAGTCGTTAAATCCACCACTTACAATATTCCATAACCTGGTTTGTAACTAATTTCAGTGAGCCAACGGACGATCAGCAGCTTCAGGAGCTTTGGATTGCTTACGACCAAGCTCGACTGGTGGATTATTTTGAGCATTCAACTCACCAACTTTCCGGTTCCGATTCTTCGACGGCCCCGGTTGGTTCCTCGTTTTCGAAAATTCCTTTCCCTTTTAGTCTTTTTCTTTTTACGATTATTGGGTTTCTTTTTGCGCTTTCCTCGTTATCATTTCATATGCCCCGGTGTGGTATACCCGGTTTTATGGTGACGAAACACCACTTTCGCTAGATCTAGCGCTCCATCCTCCCGCTTTGATAATTTCTTTGCGGCCACAGCCTGTCGAACTTGATGTGTCTCAGATTCAGATTGACACGGCAACCTCATGGCCCCCACGAGCCACGGTGGTTTCCACATCAGTACTGTCAATAGATAGCCCTTTACCCTTCTTTGTTGAGATACCCATTCGGGCGAAGGGCGTCAATATGCTAGGGCTAGTCAACACCGGTGGCGGGGTGACCATTGCCAGTCAAGCTTTGCTACCCTTATTAGGTGTGTACCCCTAGGCCGCTGCTTCGTGCTCGCGGCGGTTTATATGGCAGAGATACCAGTAAAATTTGCAGGGTCTGCTCATGTTACTTTTCAAATAGGTAAGCTAAGTCTCAATCATACCGTTCATTTTATGGAGGAAAATGTGTGCCTCGGGCAGTCGACGCGCATAACTTCAGCCTGGGCAATGACCTTCTACAGCGCCTTCCACCATGGTTACTTAATCACGCTCAACGCACCTTTCTGGTCGGCGATGAATCGATTCCTATTCTAACGGCTTGAGGTGCGGGTCCCGTAGGACCTCAAGTCCAGGAACCCGCTCTCTAGCCGTTCGTGCTGCTTCAGCGGTAGTTTTGCCTCCAGCATCAGAAACCCTCGTGCCATGTAAGCTGGCCGGAACCGTCCCCCCGTCTTCTACCGTGCTGATAGAAGGAACGGTTCTTTCACAAGATAACTTGATGGATGGCACCAGCCGTTTCACAAGCCGGTTATCCTCACTTGCTAATTAGCAATCCGTCTGAAACCCCCAAGATTCTCCACCAGAATCAGCGACTCACCTCACCTACACCCCTCCTGGACCTTTCCAACGGAACTCTGCTGCACTCTTCATCAGCAGTTTTAGCACGATATGCTCCCTCGAAGGAGCACCAGTATCAGCTCCAGCAGTCACCTTGGGTTCCCGACTTGTCGCATGCTAACATCACTGACGAGCAACGTCAACAGCTCCGAGACCTCATTGCCGAATTTCAAGACAGAATATCTCTGTCTTCGTACGATCTCGGTTCGTATGAGCACACCCAAATTGCGATAAAGACAACGTCAGAAGTACCACCTCTCGCGATACCACCCCACCCGCATCCCTGCCCGTTTTCAAAAAGAGCTAGATGAGCATATTAATAAGCTGCTAGCTTCGGACGCCTTGTCGAAAGCGACACCCCATGGTTACACAACACGGCCCTACAGTACTCGCCGTTTGAAATCGAAAATTCACGCGAATAACGCGAATCCTCGTTAATTTCGTGAATTCGTTATAACTCGGTTCAAAATTGAGCTTTCGAGAATCCGAAGATATCTTTGAATTCAGCTCGTCGGACACTATAAGAATGTGCTTTGATACTTTGGAAAAGCTCCATATAGGATTGCGCCATGCACTCGATTTCATCTCAAAAAGTAGTTGCTCGCATGTGATGTGTATATAATCCCGCTTATGCGGGCTAACCGCTACACACAGAGAAGGGCCTCAAAACTTACCCCAGAATGCGCCACGTACTCAATCTCATCCACTACATTGTGAGATTAGATGAATGTTATTTTCCGAATTCTTAGATCTTCATTTCGTTTTCAAGCGCTTACTGGCTTTACGTGTTCCCTCTGCTCTCAATATCCCATCCTCTGTATATCAAGTGGAATCTTTGAACAGTTCTCAGTGGGCCTATTATGTGACATTTTCCATTTTCAGAGGAGATGTTTTGCAGAAAGCTGTGAAGATAGCGAACAATTTCCTTCACTGTCGTAGACTACGGTCACTTGTCTGTAAGGATTATATGGAAACCTTGGTCGCAGGTGAGCGTTTCTTCCGTGGTGTGACCCCAAACATCACCCCTTGTCATGCCTTTGCCCCCTATTACGTGACAAGTCCCATTTTTAGAGGAATGTTTTGTAGAAAGCTGTAAAGGAAGCGAAGAATTTCCTTCACTGTCGTAGACTATGGTCACTTGTCTGTAGGAATTATGTGGAAAACTCGGTCGCAAGTGAGCGTTCCTTCCGTGGTGTGGCCCCAAACATGCCTCCTCGTCATGCCCTTGTGGAATGTTCAGATTTTTTGCATTTCCAGATGAACTCGCAGACCTGAAATGTGCCCCGTTAGCTTCCCCGTGAAAAATGCTATCGAATGATATGCATTACTTCCCCAGTTGAAACTTTGGTTTTTCACCGTTTTCAGCCCTTCCCCTATTGGGCTATACCATAGCGAGGAATTATCTTCACCAGCGTAGACTACGGTGACTCTTCTGTAGGAACTGTATGAAAACCTTGGTCGAAGATGAGCGTTCCTTCCGTAGTAAGGCCCCAAACATCACACCTCGCCCCATTTTTTGTGACATGTTCCATGTTTAGAGCACATGTTATGTGGAAAGCTGTGAAGGCAGCGACGAATTTCCTCCACGGCGTAGACTACGGTCACTTTTCTGTAGGAATTACATGGAAAGCTTGGTGGCAGGTGAGCCTTCCTTCCGTGGTATGACCCTAAACATCACACCTCGTCATGCCCTGTGTGAAACGATCAGATTTTTTTTTGTTTTCCAGATGAACATTAGAAGTGGATTCGCACATTCAATTCCAATAATCTTGTCCGAAGCGGTACATCAACTCTTTCTGATGGGCGACATCTAGTTTACCTGCCACTTGATCCATTTTGTGACATTTCCCAGTTTTCGAAGGGAAGTTTTGAGGAAATTCGAGAAGGGAGGGATGAACTCTCTTCCCTATCGTAGAGTAAGTCTACTTTTCTGTTGGAAAAAGATGATACGCTCGGGCTTGAGCGAGTGTTTCTTCCCTGGTGTGGCCTCAGACATCGCTCTCCGTCAATTAAAACCGATTTTTGGTCTCTTCCCACGGTGTGGAGCTCTAGTACTGTGTGTACTACCTCGATTCTCATGCAAAATGCGACTCGAAGATTATCAATCTCCAGTTCCAATAAAACTTTCGCTTTTCACTCGCTCTTCCTGTACTCGACGCTATCCCGTTCCTCGTCCCTGGCTCCCACGCGCGAATCATTCGGTGCGCGGCTGAGTGGATCACTGACAGCGACTGTGTCTCTTCCTCGGGTACTGGCGGGCAGCGCTCGATACACCGCTATTGGCGTCCGGACAGTGGTCGACAAGTGCGCCTGGCGACAGAGATCTAATTCTCAGCTCACTGCGTCATAGCTGTAATGCAATAGAACATCTCCTCTAAGATCGGCGCGAAAATTCAGGCATAAAATTGAGGCAGAACGATTGCCTGCGAGACACTGCTTCAAATAATTTCACGTTAAATTACAGAGGGATGGATATTGAAGCAGGGAAACAGCGTGAAAGCCAGTAAGCGCTTATAAAACAGAAATGCAAAATAAAATATCTGAAAGATTTAAGGTTATTCATTCATCTAATCTCACAATGTAGTGGATTAGATTGAGTACGTGCGCACTCCTGGGGTATATGTTTTGAGACCCTTCTTTCTGTGTGGCGGTCAGCTCGCATAAGCGGGATTAGATACACACCACATGCGAGCAATACTTTTTGAGATGAAACTGAGCATTGGCCGCGATCGACTCCAGAGTAGATAGCTGCCGCTTAGGAACTTAGGTAAGGATTGCTCTAGAATTCGACCGAGTGACAGGTTCAAGGCTGGTTTTCAATGATTTTTGAAATCTGTTAATTTGAGAAGGATTTAAACGAAAGCAACGAAATAAAACGCTCGGACATATCGTCTGTGGCCAAGCTTGGCCGGCAAATTGACACCAGCATCAAATGAATGTCATATTCGTAATCAGGGCATCGAATTACCCCAATAGGCAAAGTTTCGACGAAAAATGAAACTTTGAGATTTTGGGGCAGTAACAGTGGAACAGTGAGTGCCCAATCGGCAATAGGGGAAGGCTGAAAACGGTGAAAAACCAAAGTTTCAACTGGGAGGAGTAATGCATATCATTCGATAGCATTTTTCACGGGGAATCTAACGGGGCACATTTCAGTTCTGCGAGCATCTGGAAATGCAAAAAAAATCTGATCTTTTCACAAGGGCATGACGAGGAGGCATTTTCACAGCCACAGCACGGCGGAAGCGCTCGTCTACAAGCAAGCATATCATCTTATTTCTACACACAAGTAAGCGTACTCTACAACAGTGAAGAGAATTTCCCTCTACCTCCTCAGTTTTCGGAAAAACCTTCGCTCAAACATTGGAAAATTTCACCAAATAGGCTAGGGCATGACGAGGAGGCATGTTCACGGCCGCAGCACGGAGGGAGCGGTCATCTGCAAGCAAGTGTGTGATCTTATTCCTACACACAAGTAAGCGTACTCTACAACTGTGAAGGAATTTCCCCGCTACCCCCTCAGATTTCGGAAAAACCTTCGCTCAAACATTGGAAAATTTCACCAAATAGGCTAACTGTCCTGCTGAAAAATGATCTATGATTTCCATTTGAACACGAGAGGAGGAGTTGTTGAGCGCAGTCATGTACATTTTGAGTCATTTAACGCGCCGCTATGGAATAGGGACCATGAAATCTGAAAAAAAGCAATCGATCCTTTCACAATACAATGAACCATGTTGAATACGCGGCGCGTTCTGGAGCAACTACTGAGACCCATCTCTCTGAAGAAAGATCATAATGCATAAGCGGGATTATATGCGCACCACATTCAAACAATTTTTTCTCGAGCCAAAGCTCGAGTGCATGGCGCAATCTGAAGTAGGGCTTTTTAAAAGTTTAAAAGCATATTCTTATAAGCTCGACGAGTTCAATTCAACGCTTTTTTCAGATTTTGAAAATCTCAATTTTGAACCGAGTTATAACGAATTCACGAAATTAACGAGGATTCGCGTTATTCGCGTGAATTTTCGATTTCAAACGGCGAGTACTGTAGTGTCACACACAACACTTCACAGTCAGAGACTCTTAGGCACCTTTCTCAGAGCGCCGACTGCCAGACTGCTGGTGTCATTTGGCGCCATTTGGCGCCGTTTGGCTGTTTTCACCAAATCTGCTGAAACTTCGTCATTTGGGGTATTTGGGGTCCTGATTACGAAAACGACACCCGTTTTTGCGCTGGCGCCATTTGGCGCCACGGCTGTTTCCACCAAATCCGCTGAAAACGTGTGTATAGGGGTTATTTGGGGTCCTGATCACGAATATAACATCCAGTCTTGACGCCGGCGCCATGTGGTGTCACAAACAACACTTCACAGTCAGAGCGTACTCTTAGGCACCTTTCTCAGAGCGCCGACTGTCAGACCGTGGAAAAGGTCATCGAATCGGAGACTTTCCCACGACAGGAAGGAGCCAGACCGTGGAAAACTGTGAGCTAAGCCAGAAGCATATTTCACGTTTTCACTGGAGATGCCTGTATGCGTTGGGCAGAGCAGCAATTCGACTGTAAGCTCTCCAGCTGTCACTGAGGATGGTGGTATACTTACCGGCTCGATGTACTACTTCATGATGAGCCGCAGTAGAGTTGAAACGTCTTCCTTCGGACCATCCGAAGGAGTCCACTTCCTCTTTCAATGCCTCCAAACAGCCACTTGTGCCTGCGTACCCAACGTCGGCGGTTGTATTTGCGTTTGATAACCAGTGTTTCGTCAATTTCCATCTCGCACCCGAACCTTCCGATGATCGGCGGGTTCCTCCTGAAGTGCCCCACACATACGTCGCGGAAGAACCGCTCCCACTGAATTGAACTGGTGTGGCCGACGTTGAGCTCGTATTCCTTGTCCTTCACCTTGCCCATGTCGCGCAGCCAGAAATAGGGCAGTGCGAACACCGTGGACTCAGGAAAGTTACAGTTCTCGAAAAAGGAATCCTTTCGGGCATGAACGTAGACCCTGGTCTCGTTCGACGGTCCAGTGCGGCACGCTCGACGATTGCAAATCCAGCCGTTGTGCCGTTCGTCGTTGATCAGGCTCATGGATCGTTGACATGAATGGCATAGTGGCACAGACATCAACCCCATGGATCGCAACCAGTAAGTGCAGATTATTCAACTTGAGCGTCTCGTACACGTCCTTCAAGGCTAAGCCCAGTAGCTCTCATTGACGATTGTGTCGCTAAAGAGTAGCAAGAGCCATCGTTATTCTCCGTTGTCGAAAACGTGAAACATGCTTCTGGCTCCTTCCTGTCGTGGGAAAGTCTCCGATTCGATGACCTTTTCCACGGTCTGACAGTCGGCGCTCTGAGAAAGGTGCCTAAGAGTACGCTCTGACTGTGAAGTGTTGTTTGTGACACCACATGGCGCCGGCGTCAAGACTGGATGTTATATTCGTGATCAGGACCCCAAATAACCCCTATGACGAAGTTTTCAGCAGATTTGGTGAAAACAGCCGTGGCGCCAAATTGGCGCCAAACGGCGCCAAATGGCGCCAAATGACACCAGCATCAAAAATGAATGTCATATTCGTAATCAGGGCATCGAATTACCCCAATAGACAAAGTTTCGACGAAAAATGAAACTTTGAGATTTTGGGGCAGTAATCGTGGGATAGTGCCCAATCCGGCAATAGGGAAGGCTGAAAACGGTGAAGAGAAGTAATGCATATCATTCGATAGCATTTTTCACGGGGAAGCTAACGGGGCACATTTCAGGTCTGCGAGTTCATCTGGAAATGCAAAAAATCTGAACTTTCCACAAGGGCATGACGAGGAGGCATGTTTGGGGCCACACCACGGAAGGAACGCTCACTTGCGACCGAGTTTTCCACATAATTCCTACAGACAAGTGACCATAGTCTACGACAGTGAAGGAAATTCTTCGCTTCCTTTACAGCTTTCTACAAAACATTCCTCTAAAAATGGGACTTGTCACGTAATAGGGGGCAAAGGCATGACAAGGGGTGATGTTTGGGGTCACACCACGGAAGAAACGCTCACCTGCGACCAAGGTTTCCATATAATCCTTACAGACAAGTGACCGTAGTCTACGACAGTGAAGGAAATTGTTCGCTATCTTCACAGCTTTCTGCAAAACATCTCCTCTGAAAATGGAAAATGTCACATAATAGGCCCACTATGCCTGCTGAGAACTGTTCAAAGATTCCACTTGATATACAGAGGATGGGATATTGAGAGCAGAGGGAACACGTAAAGCCAGTAAGCGCTTAAAAACGAAATGAAGATCTAAGAATTCGGAAAATAACATTCATCTAATCTCACAATGTAGTGGATGAGATTGAGTACGTGGCGCATTCTGGGGTAAGTTTTGAGGCCCTTCTCTGTGTGTAGCGGTCAGCCCGCATAAGCGGGATATATACTAAGATAAAATCGAGTGCATGGCGCAATCCTATATGGAGCTTTTCCAAAGTATCAAAGCACATTCTTATAGTGTCCGACGAGCTGAATTCAAAGATATCTTCGGATTCTCGAAAGCTCAATTTTGAACCGAGTTATAACGAATTCACGAAATTAACGAGGATTCGCGTTATTCGCGTGAATTTTCGATTTCAAACGGCGAGTACTGTAGGTAAAAAGAAGGATAGTTCCCTGATCCGGCATTCGGTGATTTCTTGAACGATATCCAACTGATGAATGCGACCCTCACACGCTGTAAACACGGGCAATTCGTCTTGGGGTGTCTACGGGCTTTACGAATGCTCTCAAACTGGAATCGGCTTATAGCATGGGCAAGCCGTCACCACACTATCGTCGAAACATCTGACCTTCCCGATATCTTCTCATAAGGAGCTAAGTTTATCTTACGACAAGGGTAGATTGGTTCTTTCTGTGGTGAGTATTCAAGTTCCTTTTTTTCCTGATATTCTCTCAGCATCTTTCCTCTTATACTAATATTTTCTTTTTTTGAGCCTTAAAAATATTTTCTTTTTTTTAATTTTTTGAACATCCTTTTCATTAATCACTTCATCCCTTTATCCCTTACTGATCCCTCCCTTTTGACGTTCGCGGTCGGACATTTTGGGAAAGGTGTAAGAGTATGTATGAGAACGATCAGTAGCTCTGGATCAGTACCGATCAAGGATGAATCACAACAAAGTTCGTTCCCAACGCTTATGCTTTACAGATTCCGCGATGACGTGGCAAGCATCGGCGCGAAGAGGCGGAGCGGAGAGAAAGGAGTCAGAAGGAACAGAGAGAACAGAAGGAGCTCACCGTCTCGCACGGCCTCGGTCCTGGCCGCTTCCGACTCTACTCGGCAGATCTAGTTCAGTCATCGCTTCGTCATTAATGAACTTATTCATTCGCTGCTATTCTGTTATTATAATTGGTATATCCAGAGATATCTAACTCAAGTAGGTGAGTTACTCCTTCTTCGACCTTCATTCTAATCGTGAATTTAGGTTCTGCACAGCCTAACGAATGAACATTGAAAGGGCTAACCTTTTCGACATAGACGATGACACGGCATCAATGATCAGGATGTAGACGTGCGGCCTGTCATCAACTGACAAGTTTTGATAACTGAAATTCTTTCTTGAGGAACACAGTTACTCACAAGCTTGGGATCAGAAAAGGAAAATATATTCATGGAGTGAAGCTTTCTTGAGCTACTACCTATCAATCACGCCGAACCGCGAAAGCGGTCTGGCTGGGAAGGTACGTCCTAAGGGCATGCATGGTAGATAGGGAAACAGCAGCTAGGGTAGAAGATGGACCAGATGGGATGAGCTATTTTGACATCACTGACGGCGCAGACGCGAGCGAGGAGCCTGCCGTTTTACAAATTCGAAGAAGAAAGAAGCAATTACAATGTTGTACATGCACTAAAGAGAAGCTCAAGATAAAAGGATTGATAGCACGGGTTCAGGGAAGCTGTGCAGAACTACAGATGGGAGGAATGTTCGGCCTTAGCTGTGTAATCCACTACAGGAGAGCCTGGCGTAGCCACGCAATCCGGGCAAATATCGTCCGGATCGTGGAAAGCTTTCCATGATTTGAGCCAGGCTCCAACGATTGTGATGCTCCTGATTCGCTTAAGATCAACCAAGCATCAACTCGTTACTACCGTCATTTTACGTAACCACTTCATAATCAGACCAACACGAATCTGTGAAGATCGACTTCGTTCCCAAAGCAGCACAATGGTTTACGATCAGCCGAAAAAACGACCCACCCAGTTTCGAAGATCTGGACGTGAAGATATGACTCATCGCCGGTGAAAAAATTGTCACTGCTGCATTCTGACTCAATAATGTCACATTTGAAGGTTTCATTCGATGGAAGGCTAATCCAAGGATCAGCTATGTACTTCCTGTCGTGGTCATTGTATAAACATCTGAAATTACCATCATGGCGATGCGTGTGTCATGCCTGAGTAGGGGCATTTAGGTTTTGCATTGCGCACTTTTATGAGCCTATTCTTTTATGATGGGAAGACAAAATGCACGGGAGAAGGTGGATTGTGTCAGGGAATACATCTTCAGTAGAGTTCTTGTACCTATTCTCGCATTAGTCATTCACCAAGGCAAACCAAGTCATCCGCTTATGCAGGTTCTCATAATGGGACGAATTCGTATAAGCGCATATATGCACAAAATAGCACATATTTTCGGCTAAATGCCAGTCAATCTGAAAGTGCGATTCTGGAGGAAAGTCGATGGTGGCCTCAAAAGTGTGTCCACACGTACTTTCACTAGCACGACGTCTGCTTATAAGGATGAAACACTGCTACAATGGTCACGTCAAAGTTGTCAAGGGACTTTTCAATTTTAATGATTTCGCTTTTTTATTCAGTGATCGGGAAGTACTACACAATGGCCATGCTGCGCTCCTTCTATATAAGATATGTCATCGCTAACGAAATACTCACACGCACACACACAACATGGAAATCGCTTCGAAACTTGCAAGGAAGAAATTTACGAAAGAGCGACGTAACTTGCAGCACAGTTGTATCCCTCTGCTTTGTCTGTGGTTCTTACGATTCCGTTTTCGAGTACCGTGAGAGGTTCATACGGTGTACAACCCTGAAACATTCAGTATAGACCTTATGTTCTTTGTGATAAATAGAACAATATCAAGATTGTCCATCACAAGCTCCCAAACTATTTCTCTTCGATTTCTCTGATTTATAAGGTCACTTTAAAAATGAAGGTTTGTTGCGATAAAGGGCAGGCGTAGAGGTTATAATCTATGCTTTCTCCTTTTCTAGCGATGAGTGCACTGTGTCAGGTAGCCTCCATGGCATCCCAGACTCAATATTCCGAGGCGGTTAGTAGTAAATTCACATTCGCGTTTCAAAAGTTGCTTGTAATTTGGCTCTCTGGTAGTTTCTAACTGATGGTTATAGTATGGCGCGCCTTGATTGAAATGTCTGGAAGATTTGCCTTGAAAAGCGACAGAGACTACAGGGCGACCTATTAAAAACATCTGGGTTTGTGAGTGCTTCCTCTCTTCCGTTGATATACACTGGTTCCGGCTTTGTTCTGTAAGAATACATAGTTTAGACAACGTTGTCGGCTCAGAAAAGGACTCAGATGTTCTTGTAAGGCTCCATATAGTCCGATGAGTTCATTATGCGGCCAGAGAAAAACATTCGCACCTACCATCAAGACATAATTCACCCACACCTTTACACCCCCTCCAACTGCAAGCGCTGATTTGATTCGGCCACCTTTGCAAGACACGATGAAAGTGCATATGGCTACTAATGTTCCTGACAACCCTTTCAATCCGAAATTACCCGAATCAATGAAATTATTCACACGGCTGGTGCGTTTGTGACACAGGCAACGTTGTCCAACTTTCTAACATGACTTTTGAAATTAAAATTGTGCTTTGTCATTATAGACGGTCAGCCTTGAAGCCATTCCTGCTGCTTCCCTGACAATGTCGCACTCCCTTACACTACCTCCATTTCCCAGTTCTCTCTGAGAAATACTTAACTACGAGTGAATCTAGTTTTGAGAGGAAGTCCTGTTTTGAACAGTCTTCATTGTTCTTCTCTAACCATTAACACAATCTTTTGTGGATGATCCTACTACATTGGTGTGTAAAACTTAGGGACGAGATGGATAAAGTAACATAAAACATTAATGACTGGGTGGAAGTAAATGAAAGTGTGGGAGCATGTTGCCACTCGCCTAAGGGATATGCACAGGAAGCTAGACTTTTCTCGGTGGAAGAAGAGCTTGAATAAAGTGCCAAATATGGCCGACCGCGCAAATCGAGGCAGTCTATGGGTATGAAAAAAAATTTTTCTCAATCAACGAGTAGCTGCAAAGAACTGTGGTAGTATCCTTCGATACATCATGTCCCGAAGAGAGCATCTGGATGACTTCACTCGAGGAAGGATCATAGGGAAACTCGAAGAAGGTCGAACCATGACGAGTGTAGCCCAGGAGTTCGGTATCGCTCACAGCGTTGTTTCACGTGCATGGAGAGCGTTCCGAACCTTTGGTACTGCTGCCCGAAGACGAGGAGGTGGCCGACCAAGGACAACTACACCAAGGGACGACCGCTACATTGTGCAGCAGGCAAGAAGAGATCCTCGTCAGTCGGCTTCGGCTATTGCAACGACGTTTAACAGGACTCTAGGGCAAGCCATCTCACGCACTACAGTGGCAAGACGACTGCATGGGGGTGGTCTCTTCGCCCGACGACCGTTACGTTGTGTTCCTTTGACCCCCGCGCATCGGCGAGACCGTTTACGGTGGTGCCAGGAGCATGGCGAATGGACCGATGAGGAATGGAGCCGTGTGCTCTTTTCGGATGAGAGCAGGTTCAGTCTGAGCAGTGATTCTGGACGCACCCTCATATGGCGAGAGGTGGGAACACGCAACTCCCCCGGAAACATTGTCGAACGTGATCGTTCTGGTGGTCGAGGTGTTATGGTATGGGGAGGCATCATGTTGCATGGCCGTACTGACCTCCAGATTTTTGAGCATGGAACCCTCACCAGTCAGCGTTACTGCGACGAGGTTCTCCTACATCATGTCCGTCTTTTCAGAGCTGCAATCGGCCCTGACTTCATTTTCATGGATGACAATGCGCGACCGCATCGAACAGCACAGGTGGAGGAGCTTCTAGAACGAGAGGATATCCGGCGAATGGAGTGGCCCGCCCGTTCCCCCGACCTAAATCCCATCGAGCACGTGTGGGATGCACTGGGTAGACGCATTGCAGCACGACGATCCAGAAGCTGTCAAATGCACTGATTGAGGAGTGGAATGCCCTGCCCCAGGAACTCATTACCAACCTCGTGGAGAGTATGGGATCGCGTTGCAGAGCATGTATTGCTGTCCGTGGTGATCACACACCCTATTAGGATCCGTGTAACTTCTTTTGTAGTACCAGGATAAATCGTGAAGACTTATGTGTAATCGACATGGTTGAATAAAAATGTCATAACTATTCGTCTTATTCCGAGTTTCTGTCAGTTGCTTTCTGTACAATATCGTTAAGGTTCTCTCTTGATATGATATGAATTTCATCGAGCTATGTTGTCTGGCAGAGGCACAGTGATCGAAAGTTGCTTTCGTCCCTAAGTTTTGCACACCAGTGTATACATAACTTGCTAGTAAGTAGTGTGTGTGTCACGAAATTCATAGCTTGAGTCACAGTAACGAGTGGTTCTTACATATGTTATAGGGGGTGGGATGGGGACACAAGTGGTATGTGATAGGAACTGATAACGACTGATAATAGCTGATAAGAGGGGCTAGAAAGCGAGCATCGCCAATTTCGTTTTGTCGTTCATATTGGTACTAGAGCGTCTATACTTACAAGTGTTATGTGGGGTGGTCCCGGGACATTGGTGGTACATGATGAAAGCGATAGCAACTGATAAGGGCTGATAAGCGCGTCAGAACGCAAAAGTCGTCGATTCCGTTACGCAGCTCGCGTTGACACAGAGCGTCCATACTTACAAGTGTTATGTGGGGTGGGACGGGGACATTGTTGGTGGGTGATTGAAAGTGGTTACAACTGATAAGGGCTGATAAGGCGCGTCAGAACGCAAAAGTCGTCGATTCCGTTACGTAGCTTGCGTTGACACTAGAGCGTCCCTACTTACAAATTCTATTTGTAGTGGTACGCACATTGTATCGTATGACCAGCTTACTTAATAGCAGTCGATTGCATAAACTCAATCAAGTCTTCAGCAAATGATAATTTCCTATCAAGAAAGCCCAAACTCATTAAACCGCTAATCCTTTCGGGGTTCTAAATAATGGTGAATGTAAATAAATGATAAGCCTTAGCTCCTCACTTATGTAAATAGGCATATTTCATTTTCATTTTGAGACTGACAGCAATCCTATTCACCGCTAAATTATCTGAATTCAAGAAGAATGCTGGATGTTTACAGTTGTGAGATCAATATGCCAGTTCAGCTCCAGACGTTATCACGCGTATTCTCGATGGACTTCAGCGAAACTGGGAAAGGTCTAACACATTCAATAGTGAGGTGGTTAATGGAGTATCTCATGCTGATATTCCATGGGTCCTCCAGTTTCGCTAAAGCCTGCCGTGTGATGCGCGCGATAGCGGGCGGAGCAAAACTGGTAAACTTAACTTTCGTTAGTAAACTTAATAAGCTGTTCTGTTCCAATGTCTCATGTTTACTAAATATGTAACAAGCAACGTGAGACTATTTCTTGTGAAAGACCCTAAAGTTTTTTTTAAAGTAGTTGCAAAGATATGTGACTGCAGACACTTGGCAAAAATTTGGAGCTCTAGGCTTACGTACAGCGCAGAGCGGACGGAATGCATTCCTGATTATTTATTATAAAAGAAGGCAACGAAACATGCCGGATGTGCACAGTTTGTAAATGTGCTTGCAACAAATATTTGAGCTTGCAGCTTTTGTTGTTTCTCATGACGTGATATTCATATTCTTAGGGTGACTTTGAACTGTGAAACAAAAATCTATTATAAAGGAAGCTGTAAGAAAAGATGCTCTCGCCGAAAATGGAATGCAACGACTATTCATGGTAAGGAAGCAGTTGGCGATACGAAAAAATTGCCGGTCTTCTGCTCGAAACTTCTTCTTATTCTTCTTCTATTAGGTTGTCTCATAAATAGTGTCGCTTTTTTTCAACCAGAAAATTTTGATCTCAATCCCCATGCTTTTACAGAGAGTTATATACCGTTCAAAAGAGAATTGTCTGCTCTACAAGATGCGTGTTCTTCTTCCACTATGTTCCAGGTTTTCAAATTTTAGGCCTGCGAAATGGGA